>CM019065.1:271322651-271483296 GCA_009667805.1 Leptobrachium leishanense | reverse complement strand
TGAATGGATTAGGCAGTGGCTGAGTGACAGGCAACAGAGGGTTGTGGTAAATGGAGTTTATTCGGCGCAAGGTCTTGTTACCAGTGGGGTACCTCAGGGGTCAGTAGTTGGACCCATTCTATTTAATATTTTTATTAGTGATATTGCAGAAGGTATTAATGGAAAAGTATGTCTTTTTGCTGATGACACAAAGATTTGCAACAGGGTTGACGTTCCTGGAGGGATCAGCCAAATGACAAATGATTTAGGTAAACATAAAAAATGGTCGGAGCTGTGGCAATTGAGTTTTAACGTGGATAAGTGCAAGATAATGCACTGGGACGTTAAAAACCCAAGGGCTGAATATAGAATATTTGATACAGTCCTAACCTCAACATCTGAGGAAAGGGATTTAGGGGTTATTATTGCAGAGGATCTAAAGGTAAGTAGTCAATGTAATAGAGCAGCAGGAAATGCTAGCAGAATGCTTGGTTGTGTAGGGAGATGTATTAGCAGTAGGAAAAGGGAAGTGCTCTTGCCACTGTACAGAGCACTGGTGAGACCTCACTTGGAGTACTGTGTGCAGTACTGGAGACCGTATCTCCAGAAGGATATAGACATCTTAGAGAGAGTTCAGAGAAGGGCTACTAAAATGGTGTACGGCTTGAAGGAGAAAAGTTACCAGGAAAGGCTTAATGATCTTAACATGTACAGCTTGGAAAAAAGACGAGACAGAGGAGATATGATAGAAACATTTAAATACGTAAAGGGAATCCACAAGGTAGAGGAAGGGAGTATATTTAAAAGGAAACAAAGTAGCAAAACAAGAGGACATAGTCTTAGATTAGAGGGGCAAAGGTTTAACCACTTCGATGCAGAGGACGCGCTCAGCGCGTCCTCCGCATGGCTGCTGGTGTGCTGAGGACGCGCTGAGCGCGTCCTCACTTTGGGGTCAGCGTTCGGCCGAGTTCCAGCCGATCGCTGGCCCCCCCGGTGCGGGCTGACATCCTCGATGTCAGCCCAGCATCCGGAACCGCCGCCGCTGAAATTAGGTGTCATCGCGGCAGCGCGATGACACCTAATTCAGGCGCCCCCCCCCCCCGCATGTGCGGAGGAGGCGCCTGAAAGGGAGGTCCTTCGGACCTCTCTCCCTCCCGATCGGCGGCATTGCGGGGGTTAACCCAGGCACCATTTGGAAGGGCACAGCCTGCCCTTCCAAATGGTGCCTGGCATTAACCCCTGGGGAGTTGGATCGCGAATCGGCGCTGAAAAGCGCCGGTTCGTGATCCTTTCCCGGAGCTGGCCGACATCTTGGATGTCGGCCAAGCCTCCGGGAACTCCCCCTGAGGACTGGCGTCATCGTGCATAGCACGATGACGCCAGTCCTAGAGTTAACCCCTAACTGCCACCAACGGTGGAGATAGGGAGTTCCAATGAACTCCCTATCTCCCGATCCGTGGCAGCTAGGGGTTAAAGTTTGGTATGGTTGGATCGGCCAGAGCATGACCGTTCCAACGATACCAAACACTACTGTGAAAAAAGTTTTTTTAAAAAAAATAAAAATTAAAAATAAAATAAAAATATATTTAAAAAAAGAATTATAAAAAAAAATAAACATTTTTTTTTCTGTTTTTTGCTTCGTTAATGCAGCAATATTGTTCCCATTTCAATTATAATGTGAACAATGATGCTGCACTAACGATTTTGTATGCGGTGCGTTTGTTAAAAATCGTGTAATTTTTCCCCAAAAAAAATGTAACGAGACCCCATCTCTAATTTTTTTAACAAGCGCACCCCATACAAAATATAACCGCAATTGCTCGCATGTTAAAATGTGAAAAAAAACACTTTACACGTTGTAAATTATTGAAAATACATATTTTATTGCATTTTTTGTTATAATATAGAGACATGACATAACGTATACATATAATAATGACATATTATGAATCTACCGAGTCTGACGGAAAGAACGATATATAATATGTCTGGGTCATATACTAAAATAAGCCTTCAAAACATGTTTAAACATGATGAGCAAAACCGGTAAAAATGACCTCAGCACAGAGGCGGGAAAAGCCTCAGCAGCGAAAGGGTTAAAAGTAACATCAGAAAGCATTATTTTACTGAGAGGGTGGTGGATACATGGAACAGTCTTCCAGTTGAAGTGGTAGAGGCCAAAACAGTAATTGAATTTAAGCAGGCATGGGATAGGCATAAGGCTATCCTAAACAAAAGATAATTCCAGGTAAAGTATCCATGTAATTGGGCAGACTAGATGGGCCAAAAGGTTCTTATCTGCCGACATTTTTCTATGTTTCTATGTTTCTATGGTCTGAACTTCATTTACCCTGGGTTTATCTATTCGATCTGTAGGATTTTAACACAATAGTTATGGCATTTCCTGAGTATAATGTGGCCTCTTGTTACATGTGATCAGAGACTGATTTGTGCTGATCGTGTGATAATATTTAACAGTTGGGTGGTAGCAATGATGGGTTGGGTTTAACGCTCACAATATCCTCTTACTATGTTCATCTATTATGCCTTATAAGTGCATTGTAGCTTGAGTATATCTATTTATTCTTCTTTGTTATTAACTCTTGGGTTGTATAGCATTTGTTGTTGGCTCTTGTGTAAATAGAGTCCACCGATGGGTCTGTTCAGAACACATGACTGGTGATTGACCTATCCAGGTCCACAGAGGGTGGCATGTGGTAACTCATTCATATGATTGGCTCAAATCTCTTTGGTTGTATAGCATTTGTTGTTGGCTCTTGTGTAAATAGTGTCCGCCGATTGGTCTGTTAGAACACATGACTGGTGATTGACCTATCGAGGTCCACAGAGGGTGGCATGTGGTAACTCATTCATATGATTGGCTCAAATTTCTTGGGTTGTATAGCATTTGTTGTTGGCTCTTGTGTAAATAGTGTCCGCCGATTGGTCTGTTAGAACACATGACTGGTGATTGACCTATGCAGGTCCACAGAGGGTGGCATGTGGTAACTCATTTATATGATTGGCTCAAATCTCTTGGGTTGTATAGCATTTGTTGTTGGCTCTTGTGTAAATAGTGTCCGCCGATTGGTCTGTTAGAACACATGACTGGTGATTGACCTATCCAGGTCCACAGAGGGCGGCATGTGGTAACTCATTCATATGATTGGCTCAAATCCCTGTTGTGGATTTAATCATTCGAGGTATGTGTGTTACAAAGTCATGTGGCTGTTTTGGCAGCCCTGATTGGGTATTCCTCGTAGGGATGTGAACCGATTTGTTTTTCGGTTCGATTCGATTCGATTTTTCGAATTTTTAAACCTTTCGATTCGGCTCGTTTCGACCGCTTTCTGTTTCAATTCGGTTCGGTTCGATTCGTTTTTCGGGTACATTTATTTTTCGGAATATCGACCATTTTTCGTATTTTCGTGTCACTTTACTCGGTTTTTGTATCGACTTTTCGTGATTTCGGGAAATTTTCGTTTTTCGGAATTGTACATGGTTTTCGGCA
This sequence comes from Leptobrachium leishanense, assembly GCA_009667805.1. NCBI lineage: Eukaryota > Metazoa > Chordata > Amphibia > Anura > Megophryidae > Leptobrachium > Leptobrachium leishanense. The sequence goes on along the minus strand of CM019065.1, from coordinate 271,479,806 downwards.
TATCGCCCATTTTTCATATTTCGTGTCACATTGCTCGTTTTTTTGTATCGACTTTTCGTGATTTTGGTAATTTTCGTTTTTTCGGAACGTCTGTTCTCATTTCAAAGCTGTCTAACTCTATTCGTTTTGATGTAAACTACTATGGTTTACTTTTTTAATACTACTTTATATATTTTTTTATAATAAATTTTTGGTTTGTTTTTCGGATCCGATAATTCATTCTGTCGATACGATAATTCTGGCGATTCTATCGTGTTTTTTTAATTAACCCTTTCGCTGCTGAGGCTTTTCCCGCCCCTGTGCTGAGCTCATTTTTACCGGTTTTGCTCATCATGTTTAAACGTGTTTTGAAGGCTTATTTTAGTATATGACCCAGACATATTATATATCGTTCTTTCCAGCAGACTCGGCAGATTCATAATATGTCATTATTATATGTATACGTCATGACCTGTCTGTATATTATAACAAAAAATGCAATAAAACATGAATTTTCAATAATTTACAACGTGTAAAGTGTTTTTTTTTCACATTTTAACGCGCAAGCAATTGCGGTTGTATTTTGTATGGGGTGCGCTTGTTAAACAAATTAGAGATGGGGTCTCGTTACATTTTTTTTTGGGGAAAAGTACACAATTTTTAACACGCACCGCATACAAAAATCGTTAGTGCAGCATCATTGTTCACATTATAATTGAAATGGGAACAATATTGCTGCATTAACAAACCAAAAAAAAGAAAAAAAATTGTTTATTTTTTTTATAATTTTTTTTAAATATTTTTTTATTTTTAATTTTTTTACAAAAGATTTTCACATTCGTGTTTGGTATCGTTGGAACGGCCATGCTCTGGCCGATCCAACAATACCAAACTTTAACCCCTAGCTGCCACGGATCGGGAGATAGGGGGTTCATTGGAACCCCCTATCTCCACCATTGGTGGCAGCTAGGGGTTAACTCCAGGACTGGCGTCATTGTGCTATGCACGATGACGCCAGTCCTAAGGGGGAGTTCCCGGAAGCTTGGCCGACATCCGACATCCTCATGGATATGCCCCAGCTCCTCATGGATATTGCCCCAGCACCTCATGGATATGCCCCAGCTCCTCGTGGACATGCCCCAGCTCCTCGTGGATATTGCTCCAGCACCTCATGTATATGCCCCAGCTCCTCGTGGACATGCCCCAGCTCCTCGTGGATATTGCCCCAGCACCTCATGGATATGCCCCAGCTCCTCATGGATATTGCCCCAGCTCCTCATGGATATTGCCCCAGCTCCTCGTGGACATGCCCCAGCTCCTCGTGGACATGCCCCAGCTCACACATGGATTTGCCCCAGCTCACACATGGATTTGCCCCAGCTCCTCGTGGATATGCCCCAGCTCCTCGTGGATATTGCCCCAGCACCTCATGGATATGCCCCAGCTCCTCATGGATATTGCCCCAGCTCCTCATGGATATTGCCCCAGCTCCTCGTGGATATGCCCCAGCTCCTCCTGGATATGCCCCAGCACATGGAATGCCCCAGCTCCTCATGGATATGCCCCAGCTCACATATGGATTTGCCCCAGCTCCTCATGGATATGCCCCAGCTCCTCATGGATTTGCCCCAGCACATGGAATGCCCCAGCACCTCATGATAATGGCCCCAGCTCACCTCCGCCGCCTTTTTCGCTTCCTCAGAGCGTCCGGCGGCGCGCAGCTTGGGCGCTCGCCAGGGGGAGCCACGTGACCAGCCGCAATTGGCTGGTGACGTGTTTCCTCCAGGCAAGCGCCGAAGCTGCATGCTTCGGACGCTCGCAGGGAGCGAAAAATGCAGCGGAGGGTTGTTGTGACATCGCCTAAGCTTAACAAAACCAGGCCACGTCGGTAATCAAATCTCAAGGCAGTACAACAAGGTTGTGTTAGTGTGTGACATTTTTGGGCCAGGCAGGCAGTGTAGAATGTGCACATTCACATTCATGGCCACAAATATGTTGACAAATTTATGACAAAGGGTCCATAGAAATGTCAATAAATTTATGTACATATAATTTTAACAGTGTGGAAACCAAGCAATACATATTAACTTATTAAGTAAGGAAAAGCAACGCACACAAACAGGAAAATATAGAAAAAATAGAAAATTTATTTACAACATGGGAAAGGGAAGGGAACATGCCAAGGATGGCAAACTGCCCAACAGGGGCACAAACAACACAAACAAACATACAATGGCGGCCATCTTCCAGTCTAAGCCAGGCGAACATCTTGTTCGGAATATTGGTTCACTTGAGAATTACTGTCATTTGAGGAGATGTTGGAGCTGGTCCGCATCTTTGATTACAAAGATTATGACTGCCGTAAGGGCCCTTACAGCAGGAAGAATAATTCTAGAAAGGATCGTATCGTTGACAAGCTACGCACCACCATCCTGGAGCTGTTTGGGAAAGACCAGACGAAGGACCAGATCCGAAAACGCTGGTCCGACCTCAAAGCAGGCGAGCAGGAGCAGCTGAGGCACATCCGTACCTGCAGATTTCGGGAGGAGGCTGCCACTGGCCTGTCTCACTGCCGCTCCAGGATTTCCGCGGTATTTCTTATGTGCTCCCGCAGTTCTTGGAGCAGTTCCTGGATGGCATCTATAGTTGAAATTGCCAGGCGTAGCTCGCCAATCGCCTCCCAATTGGTTGTTCTGGCTTCTATATATCCAATAAATGAAAGAAAGAAATTACAGTAAGTGAAGCAGGTTTCTATTTTTGACTGAAAGTCTTGAAAAAATATAACAGTAGTATATACCAGTGCTGGCGGCCTCCTGAGGCTCCGACTCCTCCTCCGACTCCTCCCCCACCACCACCGTCTGCATATCCAGTGCTATATCTAAGAAATTAAAGAAATAAAAAATACAGTAAACAACAAAACTGATTTATTTTTTAACAAAAGTCGATGCAAAATACAACAGTAAAAAAAAAAACCTGGACTGGCGGCCTCCTGCTGCTCCGGCTCCCTCTCTCCAACTTCGCCCTCCTCCTGCTCCTCCTCCTCCTCCTGCTCCTCTTGTGCTATAAATAAAAAAAATTAATTAAAATACAGTAAACAAATTTTTTTTTCTGTTTTTGACCAAAAGTCGTTGCAAAATAAAACAGTATATACCAGCGCTGGTGGACGCCCGTGGCTCCTCCTCCTCCTCCACTGGGGCACTGGTGCCCGCCGGGGCAGATGCTGCTGCCTTCTTGTCTTCTGCCAAATCCAAAAAATAACACGTAAATAATGCAGACTGGAAAAAATGGTATATCTATACACTATATTGCCGAAAGTATTGCGACACCCCTCCACTACCCCACTACCAGCTTGACCCACCACTACTCCCATCTCATAGTTCTAAAGTCACAAAATATTTATTTATTTCCCCTGCACATAGACATATATTACCGTTCAATTATATATTTTTTTCAGAAGTAAACATTACGTTTATTCAATAAAAACTATTATTTGTGTTGTGTGCATACAAAACGCATTGTGCTGACTGCTTTTAGTTATTTTATAGAAGGCCTCAGCCTCAGTTTCACTTTGAGTTTCTGCTAATAATAAAACTGGATATTGCAGAAACAACAACAGAAATCCGCCATTTTGTTTTGAAATTTGCATCTAAAGCGTTCAATGACACTGCTGCAGCAAACTGAATTGCTGCGCTGCAACAATTCAGCAGCTGCTGAGGATGTATTGAACGCGGCTCTGTTTGGATGCACTTACAGAAGAACTACATGTCCCATCCTACCACTTAGCAAAGACGCAGAGATTTTTATTGATGCGCAGGTGGGAGCCAATATTGGGCAAGCTGCGAGTCATCTCGTATGCATCACTCAATCACAACAACCCCCCCCAGCACACTACAGACTATACACACAGTGCCAAAAGAAATCCAGCATTGTAACTTCATCTACATACATCAAATGTCACAATTTTCACGAATACGTAAAATCACAAAAAGGAAGAGCTATGGCAAAAATGCATGTATGACGAGTCGTGAAAACGCAAAGCTATACACAATCACATTGCATGAAAAAAGGACTAGATAAATCAAAGTATTTCTGTGCACATTAGCACATGCAAGCACATTATTATTATTAGGAGATACAATAGGATGTTTTAAATGGCGCTCTGAATAAAAATAGGGTCGCTACTAGTTCTTTCAGGGTATGGTGTTCCCTTCACCACAAGAAACAGTTCAGAAAAAAGACAAAAGGAAGAAAGAACAGCGCTCCTCTTGAAACTTTAAAAATCAAAACATATACCAAAAAGAAAAAACAACCTTTAAAATAGGTATCACTTATATACCTTTTTCAGGATAATAGGTAGATGTTATATAACAATAAATCACCGGTTTCAGCACCGCAGGTGGACGCAAAGGAACTCCCTTGAGTGTACCTCAGAAAGAAAAAATACAGTATATAGTATAATATAGTTAACAAATGTCTGCAAACATTTAGACAGGTGAATATACACTCACGCTTTACGAGAGCTGCAAGCCCTCATATGATCGCCTTTCAGGTTTATTCAAAGGGCTGACCTGACTGCCCATAGATTCCTGGTTTCTTTTTGAAGGTCTTTCAGGAAAAAATCAAAGTATGAAGCTTCACACAGACCATAGAAATTTTTAGAAGGTATTTATTTTACCAACATGTAAAAAACGAATAGCTAGACGCGTTTCGCGCAAAAGCGCTTCCTCAGTAGCATAAAATGAAAGTTATTATTATTATTATACAGGATTTATATAGCACCAACAGTTTGCGCAGCGCTTTACAATATAACATGACACTTACGTTTCGCTATGACGCGACGGATGTGTCTCAGCTGCTCCTGCTCGCGTACTTTCAGATCAGACCAGCGTTTCCGGAGCTGGTCCTTCGTCCGGTCCTTCCCGAACAACTCCAAAATGGTGGTGCGTAGCTTGTCAAGGATACGATCTTTTCTAGCGTTCTTCTTCCTGCCGTAAGGGCCCTTACAGCAATCGTAATCTCGTCTATCAAAGATCCGGACCAGCTCAAGCATCTCCTCAAACGACATATTGCTGGCCCGCTTCTTTCTGGGTGGTGGTGGTTCATTGAGAGACGATGCGGAGGTGTCAGAATGGCACTCGTCGTCTCTTGCAGCCATGGTGAATAATAATAACAATATTTTGTCCAAGAAAAAGTTGTCAAAAAACTGGCTCAATAAAGTTACGACATCCGCGCGCGCGCGCATGCGTGACCCGCGGACGAATCGGATCCGACCCAATTATGAAAATTCTTATCGGATCGTTGGAAACAAAAAAAAAATTAATACTCATTTACAAATACAAAATTTACAGAATCAGCGATATAACCGATAATAGTTAAATATACGATGTCCAGAATTACCGAAATGGAACCGAAATCCCGAATGGAACCGAAATCATGAATAGAGGGAAAATAAATTTCGATTTGACACATTTCAAGTCCATTCGAAAATTCCGAAAAATTTTCGATTCGGCTCGGAAAACTTTTCGGATATGCCGTTTTCGGATCAAAAAAATTTCGGAATTTCGGCTGCATCCGAAGACCCGAATCAGGAAATTTCGTCAAATTTCCGAAATTCCGAAACCCGAAACGCACATCCCTAATTCCTCGCATGGGATAAGGTATTTAAATGGGGAAGACATACAGCAGTACCAATATTTTCTTGCTCCAGATGAAGCGGACGTGCAGCTGGCGTAACATATGTTGAGCTAATGTCCAACTTTTTATTTTAAAGTTGTCTATGTTGTGTCAGCATCGCTAGGGTCAGGATAGAATTTATGAGCAGGAGCTCTATCAGCATTATGGCAATTTTGGGTTGTTCAATCAATTGTGGTGCAATTGAGTGAGCTTAATGGGTTTTTTTGCTCTATTTTCCCTATGTGGACTGTATTATTACACAGTATTAGTGCCTTTTAGTGCTTTCCATTCAGCCCATTACTCAGCCTATTTATGCTTGGTTAGTTGTCCAATTTACCCTACGATGCTGTGTGTGTATATGTATTTTAAAGTTTGGGATCTGAGTGTTCTTCGGTTAATAAAGTTCATTTAGTTCTAGCCACTCCCTGATCATCAGTTGACGGGCCCTGTTGCCTGTTATACTGGTTATTTTCCTTTGTTTTTGTATATATAATAATAAAGGTTTAATCCTGTTGATGGGAGTGTTGTCCACCTTTTGCTACGTGGACAGGTGATTGTTTTCTAGGTGGGACCATTTTCTCACCTTTTGTTGTTATATTTATTAGTAGGAGTACGCCAATTAGTGATCGCTGTGATATATATTTTTTTTTCAGAGTCAATCTCCAGTTTTACGGTAGACAGTATAAATCCCAGAGAGAGAATGCATTGTCTCTTAAAAGGTACCTTTGTCTAATTTGGCATAGAGATGATGTGAACTGAGACAAGTTAATATTTCTCTCATGTGTCTACAGTTATATTCTAAGGTATCAGAATACACCAGGATATCATTCAAATAAACCATGAAGTATTGGTCTACGCGATCCTGAAACCCATCATTCACCAGATGCTGGAAGGTGGCTGTCTGGGGTATTGCAGAGTCCATACGGCATGACCACATACTTGAAATGGCTGTATCTAGTGTAGAAATAATATTTCATTCATTGCTTTTTTGGATACAGACGAGGTTGTATTTCCCTTGGAGATTTATTTTGTAGCAGAAGGTGGCGGTCTGAAGGTGTTCCATTAATTCTGGAATTAATGTGAGAGTTGATTAAGTTCCTGGTAGCCCTGTCTACTCTGCAAAAGAAGATTCCCACTTTTGCAAGAGAGGTAGAGGGAAAAATGAACTTCTTTTTTGAGGTTCTCCTGTACATAGTCTTTGAATACGTTTAGTTCTGGATTTGACTATGGATAGATATGACTGAAAGGAATGGCTTCCCCTGGTATTGAGTAGGGATGGGCTGGCAGTTCGATGCGAACATGAGTTCGCATCGAACATTGGCCGTTCAACCGTTCGAACAGCGAACATTTCTGCGTGTTCGCCCACAATGCACCACAATGGACCGCAATGCACTTTTCCACTGGCCTGAAGCTTGTAATTGGCTACAGCCTTGCACCCAGGGGTCAAGTCCTACAAAAAGAAGTGAGGAAACTCAACAAGATTTGTCCCGCAATTAGCAATTATCTTGAACACACACTCAAAATTTTATATATTTATGTATAAACCTGGATATTAGCAAAAGCATATGCTATACCCTACTGTATATATACTGTAACTTAGCAGGGAAAGATTAGGGATGAGCTGTTTGGTTCGGAGTTCGATTCGAACATCGCCTGTTCGCATGTTCGCAAACTACGAATATTTCCGCGTGTTCGCCGCATGTTCGCCCACAATGCACCACAATGGACCACAATGCACTTTTCCACTGGCCTGAAGCTTGTAATTGGCTACAGCCTTGCACCTGACCACAGGTCAGGTGCAAAACAGGTTCAAGACTATGCCAATCACGGCTCAGAGTCCTGATTGGGCAAAATTTGCCCAATCATGGGCTCACAGAGCAAAGTCCCGCAGCACACTATATAAGGTTTCACACAGCGCTTCAGCACGAGTTTGAGAGGAGATTTGAGAGGAGATTGTTCTTGTGTTACTGTGTGTTCTCACTGCCAGTCTGCCACCAGCTACTGGGGGGGTCTCACTTCTACAAAATATCTGGGAATTGTTCTAATCTGTGTGTTCACACTGACACCCAGTATTTTGGGGGTCAGTAATTTCTACAAAAAATCTGGGAATTGTTCTAATCTGTATGTTCTCACTCCCAGCAACTATTTTGGGGGTCAGTAATTTCTACAAAATATTTGGGAATTGTTATAATCCGTGTGTTCTAACTGGCTGCCACCCAGTATTTTGGGGGGTCAGTAATTTCTACAAAATATTTGGGAATTGAGGTAATCTGTGCCTTGTCCCTGCCACCCTGAATTTTGGGGGTCAGTAATTTCTACAAAATATTTGGGAATTGAGGTAATCTGTGTCTTGTCACTGCCACCTAGAATTTTGGGGGTCAGTCATTTATACAAAATATCTGGGAATTGTTCTAATCTGTGTCTTGTCACTGCCAGCTATCAGGGGGTCCCACATACTTCTAGCGGATTTCTGGGAATTGGAATCTATCAGGGGGTCCTATCAGGGGGTCTCACTGACTTGTAGCAGATTTCTGCGAATTGTAATTTGTGTCTTGTCACTGGCACCCATCAAGGGGTCTCACTGATTTATAGGAGGTTTCTGGGAATTGTAATCTGTGTCTTGTCACTGGCTGCCAGCTATCAGGGTGTCTCACTGAGTTATACCAGAGTTCTGGAAATCTTTAATCTTTATAACAGTGTTGAATCAGAGTTCTGTCTATATTTAATCTATATATCACTCGCCATGTCAGAAAGACCAAAAAGGACAGGCAGATGCTCCCAGACACAGAAAAGAGGGTAAGCAGCCTCTGTGTCGGGAGGCTGTGCCTCTGGTCGTCATGGACATGGTGCATCCTCTGCAGGGGCACGCTTGTCCTTTCTAACTGGTGCTGGCCGTCTTAAGCAGCAGCAACATACAGAGGATTTGGTGGATTGGCTAACCAGGCCATTCTCATCCTCCGAGTCCTCTGCCAGCCAGGCTTGTAGTGCTTTACAGTCCACCTCAGCTGCCAAAACATCTAATGCAGCCTCCATGTCCACAGCTACTCCTGCCGTAGCCTCACTATCACACACAGAGGAGTCAGCTGAATTGTTTGACTACAATGACAGTGACATGCTGCTTGAGGATGCGCAGCAACTACAGTGCTCTGATTCAATCTCTGATGTTGAGGAAGGGAGTATGATCAACCTAGAGGAAGGGGGTGCCAGTGACACACAAATAACTGGCACTCATGTTGTCCCAGCAGCTGCAGCATACTGCCAAATTAGCTCCAGTGACGAGGAGATAGGGGGTGATGACAATGATGATAAGGTCACTGACTCCACCTGGGTGCCTGATTGAACAGAGGAGTCAATTGAGGAGGAGGAGGAGGCACAACAAACCCGAGGCACAACATCCTCTATGACCAAGCGTAATACTAGCCAGTGGAAGGCATCAGATGTCAGAGCTGCTCAGGTGCAGAGCGCTGTTGTCTCAAAGCACATATGCAGGAACTCTGCTGTCTGGGAGTTCTTTAAGAAATGTGCAGCAGACCCCACCTTTGCTATTTGTAATCTATGTCAGATGAGGCTCATGTGTGGGAAAGACACCGGACGCTTGGGTACCACGTGCTTGAGGTGACATATGACCACCTGCCACGCATCCCATTAGCGCAAAACTTTGCGTAGCTCCTCCTCCTCCTCCTCATCTGTCTCTACCCCAACTGTATGTCCTGCCATGTCATTGCCTACAACCTCCACTGACAGGGATGATGCTACAGTAATGGATGTACCAGGTCCTTCCTCAGAATGTGACAGCACCCCATCATCTGAAGATTTACGCAGTCAGATTACGTTGCCCCAGCTGCTGCAGCATAAGAAAAAATATAGTCCCAACCATCCCCAAGCACAGCGTCTAAATGCCAGCTTAGCAAAATTACTCGCATTGCAGCTGCTGCCATTCTAGCTGGTGGACTCTGCTCCCTTCCGTGAATTTGCCGAATGTGCTGTACCACAGTGGCATGTTCCAAAACGCCATTACTTTTCACGGAAGGCCATTCCAGCACTATACCAGCACATGGAAGACAATGTTATTGAGTCATTGGGAAAGGCAGTCAGCAGCAAGGTGCATGTGACTTTAGACACGTGGTCCAGCAAGCATGGACAGGGTCATTACATTTCCTTCACGGCACACTGGGTAACTCTTATTGCAGCTGGGAGGGATCCAAGACGGGGCTCTGTGCTGGAGCTTGTTCATCCACCACGCCTCCAGAAAGCTGCTTGTATGAGGTCTGTCTGCTCCACCACCACCTCTCCCTCTTCCTCCTCCTCCTCCTCCTCCTGTGTCTCTGGCGAAGTGGCAGTTAAACCGACGACTGACAGGGGCTACGCAATGGCTCAAGCAAAAAGATGCCATACTGTGCTTGAGCTGGTTTGTTTAGGGGACAGGAGCCACACCGGGCCAGAAATTCTGTCAGCTCTGCAGGGGCAGGTGCAGAGATGGTTAACACCCCGCCAGCCTCAGCTGGGAATGGTCGTCTGTGATAATGGCAGCAACCTTCTCTCCGCCCTAAGCCTGGGTAAGTTGACGCATGTACCATGCCTAGCACACATCCTAAATCTGGTGGTACAGCGTTTCCTAACCAGGTACCCAGGGCTGGCAGAGCTTCTCAACCAGTCCAGAAAAGTCTGCAGCCACTTCAGATGGTCATTCCCAGCAAGTGTTCGCCTTGCAGAAATTCAAAGAGAATTCCACCTTCCCACAAACCATCTGATCTGTGACATGCCCACCAAGTGGAACTCGACATTAGCAATGCTGAAGAGTCTGCACAAGCAGCAGAGGGCCATCAACGAGTACCTGTGTAAGTATGGCACAAGGACAGGCTCAGGTCAACTTGGTTCCCCCCGCAGTGGCTGATGATCAAGGATGCATGCACTGTACTGTCACCCTTTGAGGAGGCAACGAGGATGGTGAGCAGGGTCAGTGCATGCATCAGTGACACAATTCCTTTAGTATTCCTGCTGGAGCACACTCTGCAGGGAATTATAGATGTGGCTATAGAGGCAGAGCAGCGGGAGGAAGGGGAGGCCTTCCCTAGCTCTGAAGGCCCCAGTCTTTCCGCAGACAGCATTCCAGTGGGTCCTTCTCAGATCAGACAGGAGGAGGATGAGGAGGAGGAATATTTAAGTAGTGGGGGCATTGAAGGTGGGGATTCCTCAAGGGAGGGTTTTGTGTGCCCAGAAACACAAGGACTAGTATGTGGCTGGGAGGAGGAAGTGCATGATGGGGTCATCCTCCTCATTGACCAGGAAGACTCGGAAGCTAATGCCACCTCCAACCTACGCTGCATGGGTTCCCTTATCCTGCAAAGCCTGCTAAAGGACCCCAGAATTTGTGCTATCAAGGAGAGGGATCATTACTGGATGGCAACCCTTCTTGATCCACGATACAAGGGTAAAGTTGCAGAGCTCATCCTGCCCGCACAGAGGGAGCACAGGATGAAAAAACTTGGACGCTCTAAAGCGACACTTGTGTGACACCTTTCCAGGCACTGGTAGGTTACCAAGTGATGACACAGGTGCTTCTGAGGCTGCGGATGATCAGAGGAATAGTTTTGAAGGCCAGGGCCGCTTGACTGATGCCTTTTTAATTTTTTTTAGTCCACGACACCCAGGGACGTCAAATGTAGGCACCCATTGCCAGCGTCTTCACCATATGGTGCAGGACTACCTAGGGGCAAGGGCAGACCTGGATACCTTTCCAGCAGATGATCCACTGGCCTACTGGGTGTTGAGATTGGATCACTGGCCAGAACTTAGCCAATATGCTATGCAGCTACTAGGTTGCCCTTCATCTAGCTTGCTTTCTGAAAGGACGTTCAGTGCCGCTGGAGGTTTTCTCACAGACAAAAGAGTGCGTCTGTCCATCGACTCTGTAGACCGGCTGACATTTATAAAAATGAATCAGTCCTGGATCAGCAGCTATCAATCCCTTGATGCTGACGTAACTGAATAGATCGGGGATCTCTCCTGCATTCCCAAAACCTCCACCACTGCACTCTTCCACAATACCACAAAAGGGTTACGGCTGTGCCAAATTTATATCATTTTAATTTTTGAACCGCAGGGTCCAACCCTGCACTCTTCCACAATACCACAAAAGGGTTACGGTGTGAAGGCACTTGCTGCCACCAAAGGCACAATATTTGGGTGCACTGACGTCTTTACCAGATTCATATCTTTTTAATATAGGACCGCATGGTCCACCCCTGCACTCTTCCACAATACCACAGAGGGATTACTGTATGATGGCACTTGCAGGCCTGGCACCAAAGGCACAATATTTGAGTGCAAGGACACCTTTACCAGATTCATAGATTTTTAATATAGGACCGCATGGTCCACCCCTGCACTCTTCCGCAATACCACAGATGTGTTACGGTGTGACGGCACTGGTGCCTACGCTAAAGGCACAATTTTAAATCACCTATTGTTACTTTCATCCAGAGCCTGCATACGTTTCACCATAATTTAGCCAAAAAATCACTAAACTTTTTCTGCCCGTCCTAAAATGTCTTTTCATACAGGCTGCCGCCCCAAGCAGTTGTTTATGAATAGAGCAGGTTATGGGGACCTCCTAGGCACATTATTTGACGGAATTTTTCGTTTTTATTTTTAACCCTTATTTCATGGAAAACTCACTGTCCCTTTAAAAACTTTGTTTTTTTTACTTTTTGTCCTTGTTTCCTGTCCCCCAGGGCACTACCCGGACCCCCATACACCTTTTATGGCAAATATCTAGCATATATGCCCTCTTGGAAGGCACTCTAAAAATCGAACTTTGAGTCATATTGACTTGTATTGAGTTCGTGTTCGAGTTCGAACTTTTGAAAAGTTCGAGTTCGAATGCGAACCGAACTCGGGTGTTCGGCTCATCCCTAGGAAAGATATGACAGAACACCTGTATAGTGTATGGAACCAATGGGAACTCTGTTCTATTTTGCAAAAATACTGGAGGTACTGATTTCCCATGTGTTCTGCCTCAATTTTACACCAGCACACAAACACTGTGCATAGTCTAAAGGGGTTTTTCAAAGAGAGACAAATTTGCCACCGAATTGCACCGGTGAATTTCATGGCAATTCGGGTATTCAAAAAGCTGGTGATTTGCCAAATATTGCCAAATTGCCCGAAAAATATAGTGCTTGTTCGAAGGCAGTGAAATCCTCATAGAGAAGCAATGGTTAATCTATTCAGAGAATGCCGAAGTTGGTGAAAAAAAGATTGTTGGTGGTTTTGCTCAACAGGTTTAAGCAGACGAATCCTATAGGTTTCAATGTAAATAACATTCCCAGTTTTACTAAATATTTATTAAACCATTTACTCTTTTCATTTGCAGCAGAAAGTCTATTAATACATCTTTTTAGGCATTTTTCTGTGAAATTTTTTATCTTGTTTAATCATATTTTTCAAATGGCGTTTTTCTTTTTTCTGTAACAGACCTTTCTATTATTATTCATAGGACCTTATACATTATTTCCATGCATTATTTTCCTTTTCTAATGTCTTAGAGGTGTCATTTTTTTTACCCCGTCCAGCAGCTGGTCTGAGTGGTTCGGCAGTGTATTCGGTGGTTTGTGGCTGTGTTTGACGATTGTTTTGGCAGCGTTTGCCAGTAGGGATGAGCTGTTCGGGTTCGGACGGTTCGGAGTTCGACCCGAACTTTGGCAGTTCGAAAGTTCGCGAATTTTGAACTTTTTGGGTGTTCGGTTCGAGTTCGAAATTTTGAAAAAAGAATAGAAAATGCTTAAAAAAATACTAAAAAATCTAGAAATAAAGAGACTCTTTACTGCAGAATATTATAAGCAATGGTTTATTAGATATTGAATTAAAAACTAATGTGTACGTGGAAAGAATATCAACTCTAAATGACCTCTGTTCACAAACGGGCATAACACCAGGTGTTTTTAGTCTGGTAATCAATTTGATACATTGTACACCATACTGAGGGTGGGGTGGTGTCTGCTTCTGATTGAGATTTGAGAATTAATTTCGCTAAAACATCCTAATATGCTGCATTTAACCTTTTCGCTGCTGAGGCTTTTCACACCTCTGTGCTGAGGTCATTTTTACCGCTTTTGCTCATCATGTATAACTACGTTTTGTAGCCATATTTTGATATATGACCCAGACATATTATATATCGTTCTTTCCGGCAGACTTGGCAGATTCATAATATGTCATTATTATATGTATACGTTATGTCATGTCTGTATATTATAACAAAAATGCAATAAAATTTGAATTTTCAATAATTTATTATGTGTAAAGTGTTTTTTTTCACATTTTAACATGCGATCGTTTGCGGTTATATTTTGTATGGGGTGCGCTTGTTAAAAAAATTAGAAATGGGGTCTCGTTACATTTTTTTTGGAAAATTTCGCCTTTTTTAACAAACGCACCGCATACAAAAATCGTTAGTGCAGCATTATTGTTCACATTACAATTGAAATGGGAACAATATTGCTGCATTAACAAAACAAAAACAAAAAAAACTTATTTTTTTTTTAGAATTATTTTTTTTTTAAAAAAACATTTTTCATGCTCATGTTTAGTATCCTTGGAAAGGCCATGCTCTGGCTGATCCAACGATATCAAACATTAACCCCTAGCTGCCACGGATCGGGAGATAGGGGGTTCATTGGAACCCCCTATCTCCACCATTGGTGGCAGCTAGGGGTTAACTCCAGGACTGGCGTCAACATGCTATGCACGATGACGCCAGTCCTCAGGGGGAGTTCCTGGAGGCTTGGCCGACATCCAAGATGTCGGCCAGCTCCAGGAGAGGATCACGATCCGGCGCTTTTCAGCGCCGATTCGTGATCCGGCTCCCCAGGGGTTAATCACAGCCACCGTTTGGAAGGGCAGGCTGTGCCCTTCCAAACGGTGCCTGGATTATCCCTCTGCCCCCCGGCGATCGGGAGGGAGAGAGGTCCGAAGGGACCTCCCCCCTCCCTTTCAGGCGCTTCTTCCGCACATGCGGGGGGGGGCCTGAATTAGATGTTATCGCGCCGCCGCGATGACATCTAATTGCTCCGCCGGGGTCCCGGAGTGCTGGGCTGACATCCAAGATGTCAGCCCGCACCGGGGGGCGCAGATATCCGCCAGAATCTGGCAGATTGCTGCCTCCTGTGCATGGACACGCTCAGCTCGTCCATAGCACAGGAGAACCACTTGGCTGGCAGCCAAGTGGTAAACTGGTGTTTGAGAAAAATTCAAAATAACATCTAAGGCTGGGGTCAGACCAGCGCACTTTTAACGTGCGTTCTGGCGCACATAATTACGGCCGCACTAGCAGCAGATGGCGGCAATGACGGCCAATATACGGTGTACGGCCGCACAAAAGTCCGGCCGTGCAACGCAAGTGGAATTTGAACGCATTTTTTTGAGAACGCAGAACCGCTAGTACTGACGTACTGAGTGCGCAGCTGCGACATAGCGGCGTGTTTGCGTGATTAGGAGATGTCAGACACTGCTAATGTCCAGCCTACATAACGTCCAGACGCAAAAAGAGTTTTATTGACGATCCGTACAAAATCAATGCGCGTCGTCTGACCGTTTTTGCGCATTCCGTGAAAAAATACGTCAATGCGTTCGGACGCACTTTTTCACGTTCGCGGGGAAAAATGCTTTCGTCTGACCCTAGCCTTAGGCTAGGGTCAGACGAGCGCATTTTGTACGGACTGTGCGTCCGTGCAGTACGGACGGACGTACTTACTGACTGACAACAAGGTAGTGGCCAAACAGTCCGTTTTTTTCACTGACGTATTTTTTGACTGATGTAGCAGGGAAAATAAATTAAAATTAAAAAACATTCTGTCCGTCAAAAATGCTGGACGTATAAATGCAGTCCATCTGACCTTGTTTCATCACTCACATACAAAGCAGTATTATGTTCTTGCCTAACCTGCGTCCGTTTGCTGCGTCTGCCATGCATCCGCACTTCTGTGCGGACGTACTTCGTGTGTGGGGCTCCATTGGTCAGAATGCTATGCTGCCACGGGCGTACAAATGTGCGGCAACACGGACGTGATAAGGCTGGGGTCAGACGAGCGCAGTTAAGCAATGTTATTTTTCACCTCAGGATTAAACATTCACAGGGTTATTCAGAGAGCGGTGAAAAGCAGGAGAATAACTGGAGAAGTGAAAATTCTAGGTCAAAATAGCCAAACCAGAAAAATTCTCCCATTTAACTCACTTTCCAAATTGGCTATTTGGTCTAGATTGTTCTCTTCTCCTGCCAGTTCTCCTGGCTTTCACCTCTCTCTCAGGGTTGTTCAGAGAAAGGTGAAAACAGGAGAATGGCAGGAAAAGAGAACAATCTGGACCAAATAGCTGATTAGGACTGTGAGATAAGGCTAGGGCCAGACTAACGCATATTTCACAGCGACCGTCAAAAAGTGCGTCCGAACGCATTGCCTTATTTTTTCATGGAATGCGCGAAAACAGTCATACGATGAGCATTTTTGTGCGTGATTTTTTACGGATCCAAACCAGGAAACTTTGGGTGTCTGGACGTTATGTTGGCCGGACATGAGCAGGGTCTGACGTCTCCAAATCACGCACACACGCCGCTAGTGGACGCAGCGCACTCTGTACGTCCGTACTAGCGGTTCTGCATTCTCGAAAAAATGCGTTCATTTTCCACTTGCGTTGCGCAGCAGGACTTTTGTGCGACCGTACTTCGTATATTGGCTGCCATTGCCCGTCATTTGCTGCTAGTGCGGCCGTGATTAAGTGCGCCTAAACGCATGTTAAAAATTCACTAGTCTGACCCTAGCCTAAATGGGAGAATAATTTTTAACCCTTATTTCATGGAAAACTCACTGTCCCTTTTTAAAAACGTCTTTTTTAAAACTTTTTGTCCTTTTTTCCTGTCCCCCAGGGCACTACCCAGACCCCCATACACTTTTTATGGCAAATATCTAGCATATATGCCCTCTTGGAGGGCACTCTAAAAACCGAATTTTCAGCCCCATTGACTTGTATGGGGTTCAAGTTCGGGTTCGGATCCAAACATTTGGAAAGTTCGGGTTCGGCTTCGAACCGAACTCGGGGAGTGTTCGGTTCATCCTTATTTGCTAGATCGATTCAGCGCATTTTGGGGAGCCTGCAGTGAATGCTGAATTCACCGCAGGATTGGTGAATTGAGGTCGCTGAAGTGCACCAAATGAAAGATTTGAATAACCGTTAATTTATTTATTTATTTATTTTATTTATAAAGGATTTTACCAGGAAGGATACATTGAGATTTCTCTCGTTTTCAAGTATGTCCTGGTTAATGTCATGGGAGACATGGGGGATGATCTGTGTCCCTCTTCACAGGCATCATGGGCATATGAAACATTTATAACTGCCATTATTAACCTTTAACTGGAATGTTGTCTGACAGTTTAACATAACTGAAAGGGTTAATAATGGTTTGTCTTGTATACAACCTAAAACACGTCTGCACCATGTGCTGCAAACTGTAATAGTGGGCAAACATTTCTAGCGCTTAAAGGGTAGGGATGTGCGTTTTGGGTTTCGGAATTTCGGAATTTTCACAAAATTTCCCGATTCGTGTTTTCGGATGCGGACGATTTTCCGAAAATTTTTAGATCCGAAAACGGCAGATCCGAAAAGTTTTCCGAGCCGAAACGAAATATTTTCGGAATTTTCGAATGGACTTGAAATGTGTCAAATCGAAATTTATTGCTTTGAAATGAGGAGAACAGACGTTCCGAAAAAACGAAAATTTCCAAACTTACGAAAAGTCGATACAAAAAACGAGCAAAGTGACACGAAAATACGAGAAATGGTCGAAATTCTGAAAACCTGTACAATTCTGAAAAATGAAAATTTCCGAAATCACGAAAAGTCGATACAAAAAACGAGCAAAGTGACACGAAAATACGAAAAATGGTCGATATTCCGAAAAAAAAATGTACCCGAAAAACGAGTCGAACCGAACCGAATCGAAACAGAAAGCGGTCGAAACGAGCCGAATCGAAAAGTTTAAACATCCGAAAAATCGAATCGAATCGAACCGAAAAAAAAATCGGTGCACAAGCCTATTAAAGGGTTAAAAAGTTCTAAATGCCCCTGCTAACTTCAGTTTAGTGTGGATATAACCAGGCAATGGAAGCAGGATTATTTATTTTCTTAGTTGTGATGTCTCCAGCAATACTGCCATCAGTGCCTGTTATCAGCTGGACCTGTCAGGTTAAGTGATTTATTGCCCTTGCAGGACCTCAGCACTAGTTTTATAAAGCCCCGAAAACCCATCCACAGGAAAGAGCTAGTCTATAGTTTTCCATTAGAATTCGATCTGCTCAGATGGGCTCACCAAAGCAGAGTTTATCCCTCTCACGCAGCTCCACCAGATCCCCAGCAAACACGAGGCTCATCAGTAGTTTCAGCTTTTCAGCAGCGACATCATGTTCTCTGGAGATAGGAGTCACCTGATGGGGCAGGCAGATGGGGCAGGCACAGGGGGGGAGGGGGTCCTCAGAGCCTGTCAGGGTCACTTTGTTTGAACTCATGCAGAGTTCACATGTGATGTGCTCTTTGCCAGACCGGCAGCTGGGCACAAAGAGGACATCAATCACACTGAGAGGCACTTGTCGGCTTAATGAGACTACATTCCTTCTGAGTTGCTGCTGTGCTAGAAGTGTGGGAACGGAGTTCCCACGCATTCCTGCAGCACTCGAGCCCTGTTTGCAACTGACCACAGGTCAGGTGCAAGACTATGGGCAAATATTGCCAATCATGGGTTCACAGAGCGATGTCCCGCAGCACACTATATAAGGCTTCCCCGCAGTCCCAGCATGTGTGTTGCAGGCGTGACTCGGAGAGGAGATTGTTGCATATCAGGGTGTATCACTGAGTTATACCAGAATTCTGGGAATTTGAATCTGTGTCTTGGCACTGCCAGCTATCAGGGTGTATCACTGAGTTAAAGCAGATTTCTGGAAATTTGAATCTGTGTCTTGCCAGCTATCAGGGTGTAGCACTGATTTAAAGCAGAGTTCTGGAAAATCTGTATATCTTTAATTCGAGATACCATAGAATACCACAGTTGAATCAGAGTTCATCTGTATCTTTAATCTGTATGTTTATCTATTCAGAATTAAATCTGGGTCTTGCAAGCTATCAGGGTGTTGCAGCCTGCAGTAGCGGAAGTGAATCAGAGAGAGAGTAGAGGACATTGGCAGCCTTGCAGGGAAAATATCAGTGAAATCGCTGACTTAAAGCAGAGTTCTGAATATCTTTAATCTAGATAACACAGTTGAATCAGAGTTCTGCATATCTCCAATCTATATACCAGAGTTGAATCAGAGTTCTGAATATCTTTAATCTATATATCACTCACCATGTCAGAAAGACCAAAAAGGACAGGCAGATGCTCCCAGACACAGATAAGAGGGCAAGCAGCCTCTGTGTCGGAAGGCTGTGCCCCTGGTCGTCGTGGACGTGGTGCATCCTCTGCAGGGGCACGCTTGTCCTTTCTAACTGGTGCTGGCTGTCTTATGCAGCAGCAACATACAGAAGATTTGGTGGATTGGCTAACCAGGCCATCCTCATCCTCCGAGTCCTCTGCCAGCCAGGCTTGTAGTGGTTTACAGTCCACCTCAGCTGCCAAAACATCTCATGCAGCCTCCATGTCCACAGCTACTCCTGCCATAGCCTCACCATCATACATGGAAGAGTCAGCTGAATTGTTTGACTACAATGACAGTGACATGCTGCTTGAGGATGTGCAGCAACTACAGTGCTCTGATGTTGACTCTGAGGTTGAGGAAGGGAGTAAAATCAGCCTAGAGGGAGCGGGTGCCAGTGACACACAAATAACAGGCACTCATGTTCCCCCAGCAGCTGCAGCATACTGCCAGGTTGGCTCCAGTGACGAGGAGATAGGGGGTGATGACGATGATGAGGTCACTGACTCCACCTGGGTGCCTGATCGAACAGAGGAGTCAAGTGAGGAGGAGGAGGCACAACAAAAACGAGGCACAACATACCCTATGAGCAACCGTAGCCAGTCCAAGGCATCAGATGTCAGAGCTGCTCAGGTGCAGAGCGCTGTTGTCTCAAAGCACACGTCCAGGAACTCTGCTGTCTGGGAGTTCTTCACGACATGTGCAGCAGACTGCAGCGTTGCTATTTGTAAGCTATGTCTGAAGAGGATCAAGCGTGGGAAAAACATCATACCCTTGGGTACCACGCTTGAAGCGACATATGACCACCTGCCACGCATCCCGTTGGCACAACACTTTGCATAGGTCCTCCACCTCATCTGTCTCTACCCCACTATATGTCCTGCCATGTCATTGCCTACAACCTCCACTGACAGGGATGATGCTACAGTAATGGATGTACCAGGTCCTTCCTCAGAATGTGACAGCATCCCATCATCTGAAGATTTACGCAGTCAGATTACGTTACTCCAGCTGCTGCAGCGTAAGAAAAAATATAGTCCCAACCATCCCCAAGCACAGCATCTAAATGCCAGCTTAGCAAAATTACTCGCATTAAAGCTGCTGCCTTTCCAGCTGGTGGACTCTGCTTCCTTCCGTGAATATGCCGAATGTGCGGTACCACAGTGGCAGGTTCCAAAACGCCATTTCTTTTCACGGAAGGCCATTCCAGCATGTGGAAGACAATGTTATGGAGTCATTGGGAAAGGCAGTCAGCAGCAAGGTGCATGTGACTTTAGACACATGGTCCAGCAAGCATGGACAGGGCCGTTACATTTCCTACACGGCACGCTGGGTAACTCCGCTTGCAGCTGGGAGGAATCCAGGACCGGGCTCTGTGCTGGAGCTTCCTCATCCACCACGCCTCCAGAAAGCTGCTTATGAGGTATGTCTGCTCCACCACCTCTTTCTCTTCCTCCTCCTCCTCTGTCTCTGGCGAATTGGCAGATAAACCGACGCTTGGCAGGGGCACGCAATGGCTCAAGCAAAAAGATGCCATACTGTGCTTGAGCTGGTTTGTTTAGGGGACAGGAGCCACACCGGGCCAGAAATTCTGTCAGCTCTGCAGGGGCAGGCGCAGAGATGGTTAACACCACGTCAGCTTGAGCTGGGAATGGTTGTCTGTGATAATGGCAGCAACCTTCTCTCTGCCCGGGTAAGTTGACGCACATACAATGCCTAGCACATGTCCTAAATCTGGTGGTACAGCGTTTTCTAACCAGGTACCCAGGGCTGGCACAGCTTCTCAGCCAGACCAGAAAAGTCTGCAGCCACTTCAGACGGTCATTCCCAGCAAGTGTTCGCCTGGCAGAAATTCAAAGAGAATCCCACCTTCCAACAAACCGTCTGATCTGTGACATGCCCACCAGGTGGAACTTGACATTGGCAATGCTGCAGCGTCTGCACAAGCCGCAGAGGGCAATCAATGAGTACCTGTGTGAGTATGGCACAAGGACAGGTTCAGGTCAACTTGGATCCCCCCCGCAGTGGCTGATGATCAAGGATGCATGCACTGTACTGTCACCATTTGAGGAAGCAACGAGGATGTTGAGCAGGGACAGTGCATGCATCAGTGACACAATTCCTTTAGTGTTCCTGCTGGAGCGCACTCTGCGGGGAATTCTAGATGTGGCACTAGAGGCAGAGCAGTGGGAGGAAGAGGAGGACTTCCCTAGCTCTCAAGACTCCAGTCTTTACGCAGACAGCATTCCTGTGGGTCCTCAGATCAGACAAGAGGAGGATGAGGAGGAGGAGGAATATTTAAGTTGTGGGGCATTGAAGGTGGGGATTCCTCAAGGGAGGGTTTTGTGTCCCCAGAAACCCAATGACTAGTACGTGGCTGGGAGAAGGTAGTGCACGATACGGTCATCCTCAGCGACCAGGAACACTCGGAAGCTAATGCCACCTCCAACCTACCCTCGCATTATACCTTTGATTGTCTGACAGACTCAATACTAGTGATGGGCCGAACACCCCCGTGTTCGGTTCGCATTCGAACGCGAACACAATTCGAACTCAATGCAAGTCAAAGGGACTCGAATGTTTGAAGAGGCCATATATGCAAGATATTTGCCATAAAAGTTGAATGGGGGTCTGGGTAGTGTCCTGGGGGACAAGAAACAAGGAAAAAAAGTTTTAAAAAAAAAAACATTTTTAAAGGAATAGATATTTTTCCATGACCTAAAGGTTAAGAATAAAAACGAAAAATACCTTCAAATATCATGCCTAGGAGGTCCCCATAACCTGCCCGTGAAGTGGCGGATTTGTAGGATGTATAGAAACATTTAAAAACAGACAAATGACATTTCAAATGACGGTAAATGTTTTTCCTTTAATCTATTCATAAACAACTGCTTGGTGCGGCAGCCTGTATGAAAAGAGGAGACATTTTAGGACACACAGAACAAGTTTAGTGATTTTTTGGCTAAATCATGGTGAAACTTATGCAGGCTTTGGATGAAAGTAACAATAGCTGCTTTAAAATTGGGCCTTTAGTGTCGGCAACAGTGCCGTCACACTGTAACCCCTCTGTGGTATTGTGGAAGAGTGCAGGTTTGGACCCTGCAGTCAAATATTAAAATGATATGAATCTGGTACAGGCGTCAGTGCACCCAAATAATGTGCCTTTGGTGGCAGCAAGTGCCTTCACAACGTAACCCCTCTGTGGTATTGTGGAAGAGTGCAGCGGTGGACCCTGCGGTCCAATATTAAAATGATATGAATCTGGTATAGGCGTCAGTGGCAGTGCACCCAAATATTTTACCTTTGGTGGAAGCAAGTGCCTTCACACCGTAACCCCTTTGTGATATTGTGGAAGAGTGCAGTGGTGGAGGTTTTGGGAATGTAGGAGAGATCCCCGATCTATTCAGTTACGTCAGCATCAAGGGATTGATAGCTGCTGATCCAAGACTGATTCATTTTTATAAATGTCAGCCGGTCTACAGAGTCGGTGGACAGACGCACTCTTTTGTCTGTGACAAAACCTCCAGCGGCACTGAACGTCCTTTCAGAAAGCACTCTGGATGAAGGGCAACAGCGCTCAGAGTTTCAGTAAAACAAGGAAATAATATTGTTCTAACCTTTTTTATATATAAAAATAGTATTTACTAGTTTTACTGAAACTCTGAGCGCTGTGATGAGCAGCAGTCAGTTACTGTAATAGCTTTGCCTGACACATTGTGCTGAGAGTGAGAGATACTGTAACAAGTAGCGATCTCAGCCCTCTGAGGAGCCACTACAATAGTAGTTGTATCCACTGGTTTTCGGATGAATGAAATTAGTTTTCATACTAAAGAACTGAAAACGAATTTCTTTAGCAACTAAATAAATTGCATTTTAGGACTAAAGCATTAGTTCAAAACTAAATTTTGTGCGGTGCACATGTCTAATCAGCAAGTTAGCAACGGTTTATTAGATATTGAATTACAAACTAATGTCTAGGTGCAAAGATTCTCACCTCTAAATGACCTGTGCTCTCAAACGGCGTAAACAACAGGTGTTTAATTAGTGTTTGGAAATAACATGTGCTTCTAATTAGTCCAGTCTCATGAATTTGATACATTGTATGCAGACTGGGAGTGCTAGGTGTCGTGTGTGGGTCTGTGATGGCGATGTTTCCATACATCCTACAAATCCGCCACTTCACGGGCAGGTTATGGGGACCTCCTAGGCATGATATTTGAAGGAATTTTTTGTTTTTATTTTTAACCCTTATTTTATGGAAAACTCACTGTTCCTTTAACCCTTTCACTGTTGAGGCATTTCACCGCTGTGTGCTGAGCTATTTTTCTACCACTTTCGCTCATCATGTATAAATGCGATTTGAAGCCACATTTTATTATACGACCCAGACATATTATATATCATTCTTTCCGGCAGACTCGGCAGATTCATAATATATCATTTTTATATGTATACGTCATGTTCTGCCTGTATGCCTGTATATTATAACAAAAAATGCAATAAAACTTGAATTTTTAATCATCTGCAGCATGTAAAGTGTTTTTTTCACCTTTTATCACATGAACATTTGCTGTTATATTTTCTATGGGGTGCGCTTGTACAAAAATTTGAAATGGGGACTTATTAAATTTTTTGGGGGAATTATGTGATTTTTAGCAAATGCACACCATAGCAAAAAAACATTAGTGCAGCATCATTGTTCACATTATAATTGAAATGTGAACAATATTTCTGCATTAATAAAAATAACAACACAAAAAAAAGTGTTTTATTTATTTATATTTTTTTACTTTATACCTGGTAGACATGTGCACAGCACAAAATTTCGTTTTGAACTAATGGATTAGTCCTAAAAAGCAATTTATTTAGTTGCTAAAGAAATTCGTTTTCAGGTCTTTAGTATGAAAACTAATTTCATTCATCCGAAAACTAGTGGATATAATTACTATTGTAGTGGCTCTTGAGAGGGCTGAGATCACTGCTTGTTACAGTATCTCTCTCCGCACAATGTGTCAGGCAAAGCTGTTACAGTAACTGACTGCTGCTCATCACAGCGCTCAGAGTTTCAGTAAAACTAGTAAATAATATTTTTATATATAAGAGGTTAGAACAATATTATTTCCTTGTTATACTGAAACTCTGAGCGCTGTTACAGTCAGTTACTTGTACTGAGGTAATATAACAAGCAGCCGATCTTAGCGCTCACAGCCACTGTATTTAAAGGGCTAAAAAAAACTCTCCTCTCTGTATAATGTATAGAACATACTCCTGCATTAATACCCCTCTCTGTATAATGTATAGCACATCCTCCTGCATTAACACCCCTCTCTGTATAATGTATACAACATCCACCTGCATTAATTAATACCCCTCTCTGTATAATGTATAGAACATCCTCCTGAATTAATGTCCCTCTCTGTATAGAACATCCTCCTCAATTTATACCTTTCTCTGTATAATGTATATAACATCCTCCTGCATTAATACCCCTCTCTGTATAATGTATAGAACATCCTCCTGCATTAATTAATGCCCCTCTGTATAGAAAATCCTACTGCATTGGCATGTGGAGGGTGCAGAACTTCAGAATGCAATGCTTATCCAGCACAGGAGAGGGAACTTTTACTTAAACTTTGTATCTCTGTGGGGGAGACACAGGAATATAAAAGCAGCAGAGAGGGAAAATATTAACTTAAATCGGTCTGAAAGCTCAGAGAAGAGATGACTGGTGCAAATTTATTTTTATAATAAAATAAAGCATCCAGGGAAAACATTCAAATAAATCACACTGAAGACTCATGACAGAGTAACTGTGAGAGCTGGATACTAAATGTATCAGATGTAAAAAACTCTTAACTCTTGCATGTCTGAGGCAGACAAGATGATAAGTAAAGGTTTCATCTCCTGTGCTGGCTGTCCGCGAATGAGTATTCTGGAGCTCTATCACTGTCAGATTTTCGGGTAAGGGTCGGGAAGGATTACGCATACAAACCTTTTCTGTAGCTTTGCGATGTTGCTCTCTTCATTGCTGGTCTCCTTCACTCAATGTAATATTACAAAAAATATTGAAACTAAAATGAAGTGCATTTTATTTTAGTTTCTTTCGTTTTTTGTACTGAGCAGTTTCGTATCTCTTCAGTCATACGAAAACTAAATTATTCCAAAATTCGGACTAAATCGTTTTAGTACTAAAACAAATGCACATGTCTAATACCTGGTCATGTTGGGTATCATTCGAAAGGCCAAGCTCAGGCCTTTTGATTGACACCCTCCATGACCCTCTAGCTGCCACAGTTCTGGGGATATCGGGGTGCCTGGCTTTTTTTTGTGGTACCTCCCAATCGGGAGGGAGAGGGATCCGAACGGATCCCCCCTCCCTTCCAGGCGATCTCACGGCATTGCCGGGTGTCACCTGGAAATGACGTCATCGCGCATGGCGCAATGATGTCATTTACGTCGGGAGGAGCTTGACTTCAGCGTCTGAGGACGCTGAAGTCAGAACGCCGCGGGACCCCGGACAGAGAGGAGAGTATCTCCGCTGGGGGTCCCACAAAGCTGATGACGTGTGGGACACGTCCTCCTCAGCATACAGCAGGAGTAACTGAGGACGTGTCCCACACGTCGTCAGCAGTGAAGGGGTTAAAAACTTATTTTTTTAAACTTTTTGTCCTTGTTTCCTGTCCCCCAGGGCACTACCTGGACCCCCATACACCTTTTATGACATATCAAGCATATATGCCCTCTTGGAGGGCACTCTAAAAATCGAACTTTGAGTCCCATTGACTTGTATTGAGTTCGTGTTTGTGATCGAGTTCGAACTCTTGAAAAGTTCGAGTTCGAATGCGAACCGAACTCGGGGGTGTTCGGCTCATCCCTACCAGTAAGAAAGTGGATCATCTGCTGTAAAGGTATCCAGGTCTGCCCTTGCCCCTAGGTAGTCCTGCACCATACAGTGAAGATGCTGGCAATGGGTGCCTACATTTGATGTCCCTGGGCGTCGTGGACTAAAATAATTGGAAAAGGCATTGGTCAAGCGCCCCCCTTCACCGCTCTTCCTCTGATAAACAGCAGCCTCAGAAGCACCTGTGTCATCAATTGGTAACCTACCAGTGTCTGGAAAGGTGTTACACAAGTGTCGCTTTAGAGCGTCCTCAAATTGTTTCATCCTGTGCTCCCTCTGTGAGGGCAGGATGAGCTCTGCAACTTTACCCTTGTATCGTGGATCAAGAAGGCTTGCCAACCAGTAATGATCCCTCTTCTTGATAGCACGAATCCTGGGGTCCTTTTGCAGGCTTTGCAGGATAAGGGAGCCCATGCAGCGTAGGTTGGATGACCTTCCTAGTCAATGAGGATGACCCCATCGTGCACTTCCTCCTCCCAGCCACGAACTAGTCCTTGGGTTTCTGGGCACACAAAACCCTCCCTTGAGGAATCCCCACCTTCAATGCCCCCACTACTTAAATATTCCTCCTCCTCATCCTCCTCTTGTCTGATCTGAGGACCCGCAGGAATGCTGTCCGTGTAAAGACTGGGGCCTTGAGAGTTAGGGAAGGCCTCCTCTTCCTCCTGCTGCTCTGCCTCTAGTGCCACATCTATAATTCCCCGCAGAGTGCACTCCAGCAGGAACACTAAAGGAATTGTGTCACTGATGCATGCACTGTCCATGCTCACCATCCTCGTTGCCTCCTCAAATGGTGACAGTACAGTGCATGCATCCTTGATCATCAGCCACTGCGGGGGGGGAAACAAGTTGACCTGAACCTGTCCTTGTGCCATACTCACACAGGTACTCATTGATGGCCCTCTGCTGCTTGTGCAGACGCTGCAGCATTGCTAATGTCGAGTTCCACCTGGTGGGCATGTCACAGATCAGACGGTTTGTTGGAAGGTGGAATTCTCTTTGAATTTCTGCAAGGCGAACACTTGCTGGGAATGACCGTCTGAAGTGGCTGCAGACTTTTCTGGCCTGGCTGAGAAGCTGTGCCAGCCCTGGGTACCTGGTTAGGAAACACTGTACAACCAGATTTAGGACGTGTGCTAGGCATGGTACATGCATCAACTTACCCTGGCGTAGGGTGGAGAGAAGGTTGCTGCCATTATCACAGACAACCATTCCCAGCTGAAGCTGGCATGGTGTTAACCATCTCTGCACCTGCCCCTGCAGAGCTGACAGAATTTCTGGCCCGGAGTGGCTCCTGTCCCCTAAACAAACCAGCTCAAGCACAGTATGGCATCTTTTTGCTTGAGCCATTGCATAGCCCTTGCCACGTGTTGGTTTAACTGCCACTTCGCCAGAGACAGAGAAGGAGGAGGAGCAATAGGTGGTGGAGCAGACAGACCTCATAAAAGCAGCTTTCTGGAGGCATGTGGATGAACAAGCTCCAGCACAGAGCCCCATCCTGAATCCCTCCCAGCTGCAAGCAGAGTTACCCAGTGAGCCGTGAAGGAAATGTAATGGCCCCGTCCATGCTTGCTGGACCATGTGTCTAAAGTCATGTGCACCTTGCTGCTGACTGCCTTTCCCAATGACTCCATAACATTGTCTTCCACGTGCTGGTATAGTGTTGGAATGGCCTTCCGTGAAAAGAAATGGCGTTTTGGAACCTGCCACTGTGGTACAGCACATTCAGCAAATTCACGGAAGGAAGCAGAGTCCACCAGCTGGAAAGGCAGCAGCTTTAATGCGAGTAATTTTGCTAAGCTGCCATTTAGATGCTGTGCTTGGGGATGGTTGGGACTATATTTTTTCTTACGCTGCAGCAGCTGGGGTAACGTAATCTGACTGCGTAAATCTTCAGCTGATGGGATGCTGTCACATTCTGAGGAAGGACCTGGTACACCCATTACTGTAGCATCATCCCTGTCAGTGGAGGTTGTAGGAAATGACATGGCAGGACATATAGTGGGGGTAGAGACAGATGAGGAGGACCTATGCAAAGTGTTGTGCCAACGGGATGCGTGGCAGGTGGTCATATGTCGCCTCAAGCACGTGGTACCCAAGCGTGGGATGTCTTTCCCACGCTTGATCCTCATCTGACATAGATTACAAATAGCAATGGTGCGGTCTGCTGCACATTTCTTAAAGAACTCCCAGACAGCAGACTTCCTGTACATGTGCTTTGAGACAACAGTGCTCTGTACCTGAGCAGCTGTGACTTCTGATGCCTTGGGCTGGCTATGGTTAGTCATAGAGGATGTTCTGCCTCGTTTTTGTTGTGCCTCCTCCTCCTCCCTTGACTCCTCTGTTCGATCAGGCACCCAGGTGGAGTCAGTGACGTCATCATTGTCATCACCCCCTATCTCCTCGTCACTGGAGCCAACTTGGCATTATGCTGCAGCTGCTGGGGCAACATGAGTGCCAGTTATTTGTGTGTCACTGGCACCCCCTTCCTCTAGGTTGATTATACTCCCTTCCTCAACCTCAGAGTTTGAATCAGAGCACTGTAGTTGCTGCGCATCCTCAAGCAGCACGTCACTGTCATTGTAGTCAAACAATTCAGCTGACTCCTCCGTGTGTGATAGTGAGACTACGGCAGGAGTAGCTGTGGACATGGAGGCTGAATTAGATGTTTTGGCAGCTGAGGTGGACTGTAAACCACTACAAGCCTGGCTGGCAGAGGACTCGGAGGATGAGGATGGCCTGGTTAGCCAATCCTGCAAATCCTCTGTATGTTGCTGCTGCTTAAGACGGGCAGCACCAGTTAGAAAGGACAAGCGTGCCCCTGCAGAGGATGCACCACGTCCACGACGAACAGAGGCACAGCCTCCTGACACAGAGGCTGCTTGCCCTCTTATCTGTGTCTGGGAGCATCTGCCTGTCCTTTTTGGTTTTTCTGACATGGTGAGTGATATATAAAGATATACAGAACTCTGATTCAACTCTGTTATAAAAATTGTAGATATGCAGAACTCTGATTCAACTGTGTTATCTAGATTACAGCTTTCCAGAACTCTGGTATAACTCAGTGAGATACCTGATAGCTGGCAGCCAGTGACAAGACACAGATTAAAATTTGCAGAAATCTGATAGAAGTCTGTGAGACCCCCTGATGGGTGGCAGTGACAAGACACAAATTACAATTCCCAGGAACCTCCTATAAATCAGTGAGACCCCCTGATGGGTGGCAGTGACAAGACACAGATTAAAAATCCCAGAAACCACCTATAAATCAGTGAGACCCCCTGATGGATGGCAGTGACAAGACACAAATTACAATTCTCAGATATCTGCTACAAGTCTGTGAGACCCCCTGATGGGTAGCAGTGACAAGACACAATTTACAATTCACAGGAACCTCCTATAAATCAGTGAGACCCCTGATGGGTGGCAGTGACAAAACACAGATTAAAATTCCCAGAAACCACCTATAAATCAGTTCGACCCCCTGATGGGTGGCAGTGACAAAACACAGGTTATAATTCACACAAATCTGTGAGACCCCCTGATGGGTGGCAGTGACAAGACACAGATTAAAATTTGCAGAAATCTGCTACAAGTCTGTGAGACCCACTGATAGGACCCCCTGATAGCTGGCAACAGTGGCAAGACACAGATTACAATTCCCAGATATCTGCTAGAAGTGAGAACCCCCCAATAGCTGCTGGCACTGACAAGACACAGATTACAGCAATTCCCAGATATCTGATAGAAGTGAGACCCCCCAATAGCTGCTGGCACTGACAAGACACACTAACAGAACAATCTCCTCTCAAAAAACATGTGCTGGGGCTGCGAGGGATGCCTTATATAGTGTGCTGCAGGACTTAGCTCTGTGAGCCCATGATTGGGCAAAAATGCCCAACCACGACTCTGAGCCGTGATTGGCATAGTCTAGCACCTGT
Organism: Leptobrachium leishanense; assembly: GCA_009667805.1. Lineage (NCBI taxonomy): Eukaryota > Metazoa > Chordata > Amphibia > Anura > Megophryidae > Leptobrachium > Leptobrachium leishanense. Next base: position 271,449,855 of record CM019065.1, on the reverse strand, counting down.
CTTGCACCTGACCTGTGGTCAGGTGCAAGGGCTGTAGCCAATTACAAGCTTCAGGCCAGTGGAAAAGTGCATTGTGGTCCATTGTGGTGCATTGTGGGCGAACGCGAACCGAACACTCGGAAATGTTCGATGTTCGCCGAAAACAGCCTAACGGGCGATGTTCGAATCGAACAACGAACAGATCGAACCAAACAGCTCATCCCTACTGATAACATAGCCGGTCCACAATTTGTGCATTGTGATCACATTACAAGTGACGTGATCACCAGATCCAATATTTCATAATAAAAGTGAACGTGCATATTATGAAATATTGGCTCTATTGATCTCAGTTATACGTTTAGCAGTTAGCACTTTGATTATTGTAACGTCACTTTGTAATGTGATCACAATCCACAAATTGTGGACACGGTATTATAAATTTTTTGTACCTTATTTAATCCCTTAACCCCTTAGGGACCGGGCGGTTTTACACAAATCTGTCATTAAGTGACGGCTGCTGTTTTTACGTTTCTGCACTGTACGTGTTTAGGTCAAATTTTCCTATTACTTGTTTATGCAACCCACACATATTATACATAATTTTTCCCGCCATTAAATGGACTTTCTAAAAATACCATTATTTCCATCATATCGAATAATTTACTATAAAAAACAAAATATGAAATATGATGAAAAAAAATGGTAAAAACACACTTTTTCGTAATTTAATCCCCAAAATCTACAACCACCAAAAAAGACCCCCGCTAAATAGTTTCAGAATTTTGTCCCGAGATTAGAAATACCCAATTTTTACATGTTTTTGCTTTTTAACCTCTTCACTGCTGAGCCAGTTCACCTATGTGCGCTGAGCTCATTCTGACTGTTTTATGATCATTATTTTTAGATGACAGCCTAGGTCCTATTTAACTAAACCCCCCCCAGACAAAGCATTTAACAAAAATATTTTTTTGTTTTTTTTTTGGTTTTTTTACACCGAACCTAGTCATGTTTTGTATCATCAGACCTTTCCAATGATGTCCAATATGACCCTTTAGCTGCCACGGAGCGGGAGATAGGGGGATACAAAGATCTCCCTTTGGCAGCTAGGGGGTTAACTGGCCCACTGACATCCTCACACATATGGTGGGGATGTCAGTGGGTGGTGGGATGACCTGGAGGCTTGGCTGACATCCACAATTTCAATGGGGGTGCCTGCTGATGACGTCACTAAGTAGTGTGGTGATGTCATCAAGCTCACCGGCCACTCTAAACCACGGGGGACCCAGCGATCTGCGAGGGACCCAGCGAGGGAGGCAAGTATTCGGTAAGAGGGAGGTTAGGAGCCGCTGACGTACTATGTACGTCCGCGGGTCTAAGGGAGACCCGTGGGCAGGATGTACATGGTACGTCAGCGGTCCCTAAGGGGTTAAGGACAGGGGCAATTTTACAAGTTTGCCACTCTTCGAAAAGTAGAAGTGTGCTGAGCTCATTTTGACCGTTTTTGCTCATCATGTTTAAACACGATTTGAAGTCACGTTTTATTGTACAACCCAGACAAATTATATATCCTTTTTTACTGCAGACTCAGCAGATCCATAATACATGATTATTGTATGTACACATCATGCCCTGCCAGAATGCTGTCAGGCTCGAGCCATGATGGAGCCATGGCAGTGCCTTAGGTTAGGTTTATATCCTAAGCGCTGGGGTGAGCAGGTAAGCAGACACTGGAGACTTGGAATGCAGGTAATAAAGGTATATTGAATGCACAGCAGAATAACACAGTCCTTGCATATAGGAGTTTCAATATTCACAATGTACAAAATAAGCAGAGGATGGTAGACTGTGCAGTCAGAAGCTGGGAACTCCACTTGCATAGCAATACCTTGATTGAGGGTCTGTAGCAGCAGGAACCGGATGGATGGCTGGCAGCCAAGAAAGTCTCTAAGCCCCAGAGGATAGTGGGTCACATAGTCAAGAGGCTGCAGAACTACAGGAATAGCACCAAGGACTGGGCGATAGTGTGTAGCGCTGTGGTAAAAATCGTCTTGCTGTGCAGTACCTATTTTTGGCCACAAGATGGAGACTATCGCGATCAGATACTGGACATTGGGACTACAATAACAGACATGCTTTGCAGGAAGACAGGAAGTGGGTGGGGACTGGAGACTTACATCCTCTGCCTCGTGGAGAAAGTTCCAGAGCGCGCAAGGGAGTCAGAGGAGAGAGACGCAGTGAGAGACATCGCAAGAGGGCCTAAGCCAGAGCCTGAGCGAGACCTGTCAGAGTCACTTATTGGACATTCAGCCTGAAGAGAAGGAGAGCGTTCCAAGTTCCCGAGATTGCTGCAGATCTAAAAGACCCAAGACCTCGAGTAAGGAGTTGCTGCGAGTTGACCGAATACGGAGAGCAGGCGGTGAGTTGGACAAGTCGTGGACAAGCTGCGGACAGTCAGACAACGGATCCGGCCGCTGGTATCCCCAGTCAATATCGAGCGGAGAGACGTCCTGGGTCAGCGGAGCCTAAAGCAACCGTCGGATGGGTGAGAGGCCTCCAAGGCTGTACTGTAAATAAAGAACCCGCTGCTGTTTTCCTTCTTAAAGTCCACAGGGCCCCAACTTGACTAGTCGAAGAGATTCTTTAAGTAAATTCACTGGCCAGTTGAATAGTACCCGGGTACCATACACACACATACACACCTTTCACATTCCGGGACTTAACCTGTGCAGGACTCATTTTTGTTGCGTATCGGAACAAGAGTAAAGATACGTTCCGAATATATTTTCCTCTTTTCCGCTGCGCGTTTGTCGTAATACGAAGAGATTGTATTTTTGGGTTCCGCTACGTGTTCCTTTTTCCGTATATTCGTGCAACTGCTTCTATTTTCTGTTCGGTTACGAATATTTTATTTTCCGAAATACGAAGCCTCGTGTTTCGTTTCTTTTCCGCCACGCGTTTTACCGCGATACGAAAATACTGTAATATATCTGTGAATACCGTGTCTCAATATCTGCTCATTATTTTAGTAAATTATTTAATGATAAAAACTCACAACTGTGTTGGAGCATATTTATTCCCTAGTGCGGGGAGACTGACCCCTGGTTCAATTTTCAGCGGCTCCTCCGGGAGTGAGCGCTACACGTGGGGGCTCGTTTCCGGGATCCAGTCTCTGGAAAAAACGCATTTAAAGGGTTAAATATGGATCCAGACACTGCTGCCAAATGGTGTGAAGAGCACAGTAGTCAGATAGAATTATGTATAGTTATGGATATTCCTGCAGACACTTAGGCCGAAGATCAGATTCGCCAGGCCGTGGCCACGCTGACACCAGATAATCGGGGGTTAATCCTGGACATAAAAGCGAACCCAGATACCCCTCACACGTATGTTCTTCTTGAGTGGAGAAAGGGTGTTCCAGTATGTTTTCAGGGCGCGAGCGTGAAGCTGACCGGTGAGGTGGAAGTCCAACTGATACAGCCAAGTACGCCACGTGGTGATCACGAGAATGTTCCCGATGTTACCCCAACTACAGGGTTCCCTCCTGCTACATTTTTCACCACTATGGGGAAACTGGTGGAAACACTAGCGAAAAACTCTACTGCGTCTCCAAATTACGGATATCGCAAGTTACGGTTTTATTCTGGTAAGGTCCCCGTGCCAACTGGAGAAGAGGACTTTGAGACTTGGATAGATCAGGCAGTGCAGGCAGTGGAAGAATGGGAAGTTGCTGACACCGTGAAGAGACAAAGGCTGATCGAGAGCCTAAGAGGTCCTGCTTCAGAGGTCATTCGAAATCTGAAAAGGGACAAGCCCGGCTGCACTGCTGTAGAGTATCTAGAAGCTTTACAGGAAAATTTCGGGGGAGTGGAGGATTGTGCCGAACTTATTCACAAGTTCTCTCACACCTATCAAAAGGAAGGAGAAGAATTGTCCACATATGTCTGGCGGCTGGATAAAATCATCCATCAGGTCATTCTTAAAGGGGGCGTGCAACCGAGTCAGGCAAGCAAAGCTTTGATGGATCAAATTTTCAAAGGAGCACTCCCACTGGATCCCATAATGTTGAGATTTCAGACTAGATACCAGAACACGGGACTAACCTATTCCAAACTGATCAAAGCTATCCGAGAAGAAGAGGCCTTGATTAAAGCTAAAAAGGTCGCAAATGCGTCGCCCACAGCTTTCACCGCAGAAGTAGGAACTCTCTGTGTGGCAGACATACAGACTGAAGTGCTGGCTTTAAAAACTCAGATGTTGCAAATGATGGAGTTAATGACGTTGCTGTCGGCTAAGAACACCAGAACTGAAGGGGTTGCTGTAGCCTCAAACAGGGGGTCTCCAAGTGAACCGCCAGAAAGAAATAAGCTTACACACCCAGGAAAGAAATGTTTTGGCTGCGGGGAAATCGGCCATTTCAGGGCTCAATGCCCACAAGGGAGGGCTGAAAAGAAACCGGTCGAAGAACTTCTAAAAGCTGTGGAGAAGCTGTTGTCCGTCCTGCAGGCGGGAAACGCCAGAGGGCACCAGTAAAGGAGCAACCTAAGTGCCCGAAGGTTGAACCCCACTCCAAAAACCAAGCTAAGACTAAGAGGGCGAGAGGGCCCAAAGCCGAGCCAACTGCTGAGCCAGCCGGGACTGAAAGAGTCACTCCCTTGGCATCCGGGTCTACGTCATGGGGAGGCAATGCACACCCAAAACCTACACGGGCCAAGAAAAAGGCCAGGGTACAGCAAACTGGGTCTAAGCGTCCAGATACCGCCACCAAGTTTCCTGACCAACTGATAGGTCCTTCTCCTATTGTGCCAATCCGAGTGGAGGGAGTCTACACTAAAGCTCTGTTAGATTCAGGGGCTCAAGTGACATTGATCTACAAAGACTTCTATGAGAAACACTTAAAGCACATTCCTCTGCAAGAATTGAAGGATTTGGAAATATGGGGTATCAGCACTGAGAAACTCCCTTATGACGGGTACCTGCAAGTGAAGTTGGAGATCGGATCTGAAGTCATCGGGCAGTCTGGGGGTTGTGATGCATTGGCCATTGTGTGTCCTCGACCCCCAGGCGCGAACAGAAGCTCCCTGATAGTGGGGACGAATACTGACCTAGTGCGGCGTCTCCTGACACCTATTGTATTAGAAGAAGGTTCGACTCAAGGAGTACACCCACTGTTACGTCCGGTCTATCAGAGGATGGTTGAAGAACGAAAGGCACCTGCCGAGGTGGGGCACCTGTGGAGACTGGGGGGAACAGAGAAGGTTCTGCAAGCAGGAGAAGTAGCGAGCTTCCAGGTTTCAGTCAAGTTGAACGGATCGCAACCGGGTCCCTATGTGGTGCTGGGAACCGATGTTAATTATGGGAGTGAAACCGGAGTCGAAGTAATTCCTGAAATAATCTCCACCAAAGCTCTGAAGAGAACACGAGGAAGAGTCTCGGTCAGTGTGTGCAATGTGACAGATTCTCCAGTAGTCCTTAAAGCACGAATGCCTATCGGGCAAGTAGAGTCTGCTACACCCCTCTCTACCGATTTAGGAGGGGGAGTGGATAAAGAGATTCCAGATGAAAGATTCTACCCCAAGGACGCTCCCATTTCACCTGAGTGGAAGAAACGTCTCCAATCTCAAGTCTTAAAGTGGAAGGAATTGTTCTCAAAAGATGAGTTCGATGTGGGCCTAGCTAAGAGTACTGAGCACCGCATTCGGTTACAAGAAGACAAGCCGTTTCGGGAAAGATCAAGGCGAGTTCCGCTAGGAGACTTGGATGATCTGCGAGAGCAACTGAATGAATTGCAAAGAACCAAGGTGATTCAAGAGTCCAGGAGTCCATATGCATCTCCCATAGTGTTGGTCCGGAAGAAAAATGGTTCTGTCTGTCTATGCATAGACCACCGCACGTTGAACCGGAGAACCATCCCCGATCAATATGCCACTCCTCGGATAGAAGATGCCCTACAGTGTTTGTCTGGAGCAAAGTGGTTTAGTGTACTGGACCTGCGAAGCGGATACCACCAGATACCCATGCATCCTGAAGACAAGGAGAAAACTGCGTTCATCTGTCCACTGGGGTTCTTTGAATTCAACAGAATGCCTCAAGGCCTTACGGGGGCTCCAGCCACGTTCCAACGGTTGATGGAGAAGACAGTCGGGGATATGAATCTAATCGAAGTTTTAGTGTACCTGGATGACATAATTGTGTTTGGGAAGACTCTGGAAGAGCATGAGCAACGTCTGGAGAAGGTTTTGAAGAGGCTCCATGAAGAGGGGTTGAAACTGTCTCTGGAGAAATGCCAATTCTGTCTACCGTCTGTTACGTATCTAGGACATGTGGTCTCAGCAGAAGGTGTTTCGACAGATCCTCGGAAGTTGGAGGCCGTAGCTTCTTGGCCTAGACCCCGGAACGTCACTGAGGTTAGATCTTTCCTGGGATTCTGTTCGTACTATCGAAGATTTGTGGGAGGAGTCGCGAAAATAGCTCAACCACTGAACAAACTCCTGCAGAAGGAAACCACAGAAGAAGGCTGCAAGGTCTCTGACAAAAACCCGTCAGCTCCGGGGCCACGGAAAGCTCGAGAGTCTATACAAGGTGAATGGACCAGTCAATGTGAAGAAGCTTTCGTGAAATTGAAAGAAAGTCTAACCCGAGCTCCTGTTTTGGCCTATGCGGACCCTCACAAGCCGTATGAACTACATGTGGATGCCAGCCGAGAAGGTCTGGGAGGAGTCCTGTATCAGGAGTATGGTGGATTGCTGAGGCCTGTAGCGTACGTGAGCCGGAGCCTTACGCCTTCAGAGAAGAACTACCCTACCCACAAGTTGGAGTTCTTAGCCTTAAAGTGGGCAGTGGTGGACAAATTAAAAGACTATCTGTATGGAGCCGAGTTCGTGATCAAGACGGATAATAATCCTCTCACCTACATCCTTACTACCGCAAAACTGGACGCCACGGGACATCGGTGGTTGGCCGCTCTGTCAGGGTTTCGGTTCAGCCTGAAGTATCGCCCTGGGGTGAACAATCGAGATGCTGATGCGTTATCGAGAAGACCCTACACTACAGAATGGACTCAGTTGACTCCAGACGGGGTGCAAGCTTTGTGTCAAGGAACAGAGCGCCGGGTCAAAGGAGGGATTGAAGCGGAGGCCATAGGAGTTATGGCTGCGGCTGTTCCTGAGTTTTACTGTAACCCTATGCAGTTAAGGGACGAAAGTTTACCTACCTTTTCGAGACAGGACCTGAAAGCGGATCAGGCCAGAGACCCTTAATTGCCTTGACCATAAAGGCCCTGTCTACAAACCAGCGAGAGATCTTGTTAACCAACTCCCCGAGTGGAGCCAGATTGGTCTACAAAGAGTGGGAGCGGTTAAAGATGTTGGATGGGGTGGTCTACCGAAGGGGCCCCTCAACTAACGCTGAAGAGATTCAACAGTTATTCCTCCCTACTAAACATAGGAGAGTGTGTTGCGATCACTACATGATGAGCATGGACATTTGGGTGCTGAAAGAACTTTTAAGTTGGTGCGAGATAGGTTCTATTGGCCTTGCATGAGAGCTGAAGTGGAAAGTTATTGTCACTCCTGTCTAAGGTGTATTCAGAGAAAGACTCTACCGACCCGAACTGCTCCAATGAGCCATCTGCAGAGCCAGGGACCCATGGATTTGGTGTGCATTGACTTCTTGTGCTTAGAGCCGGATGCTAGTGGGCAAGGGAACATTCTGATAGTGATTGATCATTTCACTCGTTACGCCCCTCGCTTTCTCCACAAAAGATCAACGCGCTCCGACAGTGGCCAAGGTGTTGATGGAAAAGTTCTTTGTTCATTACGGACTGCCAAGGAGGATACACTCTGATCAGGGTAGAGACTTTGAAAGCAGACTGGTGGGGCAGTTGTTAGAGCTGTTGGGAATCCAAAAGACCCGAACTACACCATATCACCCTCAAGGTGATGCTCAGCCTGAAAGATTTAATCGCACACTGCTGAACATGCTAGGGACCTTGTCGAATGTGGAGAAGCAAAGTTGGAGTCGTCACATAGCTACTCTGGTGCATGCATATAACAGTACGGAGAGCGATGCAACTGGATACTCACCGTACCGTCTTATGTTCGGAAGGGAGGCTCGACTGCCGGTTGATTTGGCATTTGGGTTATCTCTAGACCAAACATCAGTAGCTTCCCATAGAAACTACGTGGATGGACTTTGAAAGAATCTGGCTTCTGCGTTTGAACAGGCCCGTTTAACTTCAGGAAACAGGGAGCAAAGGAACAAAAGGAACTATGACTTGAAAGTTCGAATACAAGATCTACAACCCGGTGATAGGGTCCTGTTGAAGAACTTGGGTGCTGCTGCAAGACACAAGTTGGCGGATAGATGGAGTTCCCAGGTTTACATTGTCTGCAAGCAACTGCCGGGTCTGCCGGTGTATCAGGTTCGCCCAGATGGATAGGCTGGGCCTCTTAAGAACTGGCACCGAAATCATTTGTTACCTTTGAGAGAGGCTGTGAGGATACCAGTTGGGGACAAACTCCCTCCGCCGAATCCGCCTGTTCCACGTTTACCTCCTGTTACTCGGTCTCAACAGACTCGGGTAGTTGACCCTCTGCCGAATCCGCCTGTTCCATGTTTACCTCCTGTTACTCGGTCTCAACAGACCCGGGTTGTCGAAGAGAGCGAAAGAGACAGTGAAGAAGAGAGTTATTGTCTAGACTGGATGCGCTCACCGGAACCTGAGGAGGTTGTCGTTGTTCCTGAACGGTGGGAGAGTAACTTGAGGCCTGAAGCTCCTGAATTCTTGTTGGAAGTCCCTGAGACTGTTGATATCCCTGAGCCTCTTGAATTTCAGTTGGAAGTCCCTGAGGATGTGGGGATCTCGGTAGTTCCGGAAGCTTACTCAGGTGATTACAGTTCTATGCCTTCACTGGAGGGATCATACTCTGAAGAAACGTCTGCTCCAGTGATAGAAAGAGAAATTGAGCCAACGCCTATAGTACTTCCACCTGAAGAGGAACTGATTGAGCCAGAACCAAAACGCTCTGTTCGACCGCCCCAACGACTCACCTACGACTCACCAGGACATAGCACAGAAGAGGCCATCACCACGGTGCGGAGGTTGCCCGAAGTGTCTGCTATGCTAGCTGAGGTAGCCCAAAATATGAGTCAACTTGAGGAAGTGTTATTAACTCACTATATGTATGCTGCTGAACCTGTACATGTTGTATAAACTGCATTCAAATTGTTGGAAATGTAATGTAATTGTTGTACCTCCTTGGAGAGACCCAAGAGTTCTAGGAGGGGGAGAGTGTAGCGCTGTGGTAAAAATCGTCTTGCTGTGCAGTACCTATTTTTGGCCACAAGATGGAGACTATCGCGATCAGATACTGGACATTGGGACTACAATAACAGACATGCTTTGCAGGAAGACAGGAAGTGGGTGGGGACTGGAGACTTACATCCTCTGCCTCGTGGAGAAAGTTCCAGAGCGCGCCAGGGAGTCAGAGGAGAGAGACGCAGTGAGAGACATCGCAAGAGGGCCTAAGCCAGAGCCTGAGCGAGACCTGTCAGAGTCACTTATTGGACATTCAGCCTGAAGAGAAGGAGAGCGTTCCAAGTTCCCGAGATTGCTGCAGATCTAAAAGACCCAAGACCTCGAGTAAGGAGTTGCTGCGAGTTGACCGAATACGGAGAGCAGGCGGTGAGTTGGACAAGTCGTGGACAAGCTGCGGACAGTCAGACAACAGATCCGGCCGCTAGTATCCCCAGTCAATATCGAGCGGAGAGACGTCCTGGGTCAGCGGAGCCTAAAGCAACCGTCGGATGGGTGAGAGGCCTCCAAGGCTGTACTGTAAATAAAGAACCTGCTGCTGTTTTCCTTCTTAAAGTCCACAGGGCCCCAACTTGACTAGTCGAAGAGATTCTTTAAGTAAATTCACTGGCCAGTTGAATAGTACCCGGGTACCATACACACACATACACACCTTTCACATTCCGGGACTTAACCTGTGCAGGACTCATTTTTGTTGCGTATCGGAACAAGAGTAAAGATACGTTCTGAATATATTTTCCTCTTTTCCGCTGCGCGTTTGTCGTAATACGAAGAGATTGTATTTTTGGGTTCCGCTACGTGTTCCTTTTTCCGTATATTCGTGCAACTGCTTCTATTTTCTGTTCGGTTACGAATATTTTATTTTCCGAAATACGAAGCCTCGTGTTTCGTTTCTTTTCCGCCACGCGTTTTACCGCGATACGAAAATACTGTAATATATCTGTGAATACCGTGTCTCAATATCTGCTCATTATTTTAGTAAATTATTTAATGATAAAAACTCACAACTGTGTTGGAGCATATTTATTCCCTAGTGCGGGGAGACTGACCCGTGGTTCAATTTTCAGCGGCTCCTCCGGGAGTGAGCGCTACAAGTGCTTCTCAGGTAAGGTAACTGACTGGAACTCAGGCAGATCTCCAGACCACTGGATAGTGGGCTACGCGGTGTAAAGTCCAGCAACAGGATCCACAGGAATAAAACAGAACAAGGGATAATGCTGACAGACAGGATGAGGGGGCTCACAGGACCTCACATACACAGGGAAAACAGCAAAATGACAGAGCATGGAAGGGAGGGTGTGTCCAGGTTATATACACACCCAATCAGGAGCTGTCACAGGTAATAACCCCTGAGTGGACACAGACATAGAGCAAAAGCAATATCATGGCTATAAGCAGGCTTCTCGGGCTGAGTAATGATAAATGCCATAACAAAAAATGTAAAAAAAAAAAAGTGAATTTTAAATAAAATTTCAATCATCAAGTGTGTAGTGTGATTTTTTTCACATTTTATCATCCGAGCCTTTGCGTTTATATATTCTGTGGGGTAGGCTTGTTAAAAAAAATTAGAAACTGGGAACCCAGTTTATTTTTCTGAGAAATTAAGTGATTTTAACTAAATCTCCCAAAAAAAATCAGTAGTGCAGCATCATTGTTCAAACTATAATTGAAATGTGAACAATAATGCTGCATTAATAATAAAAAAAATTAGTTTTTTTTAAATTTTATATTTACTTTTAACATGGTCATGTTTGGTATCATTGGAAAGGCCATGCTCTGGCCATGCTCAGGGATATAAAAACATGACCTTCTAGCTGCCATGGATTGGGAGATAAGGGAGTTCAAAGAACCCCCCTATCTCCACTACAGGATTTCCTTAGGAAATCCCTTTGCAGCTAGGGGTTCCCCGGTTAACTGATGTCATCACGCCACACCCGATGACATCAGTGGACGCAGGAAGACCCGGAGGTGGGGCTGCCATCCAATATGGCAGACCCCACCGGAAATAGGCCATGATCTGGTGCCGATTGGTGCCAGATCACGGCCTTACTAGCAAGCGGTTAATGCAATACATCCCTGGAAAGGTCAGACTGTGACTGTGCGCCCCGGCAATGGGGAGATAGATGGATCCAAAGGATCCCCCCCTCCCCTTCAGGCGCTCCTCCTGCTCCGGCGGGGGGGCACCTGAAACTGAAGTCATCGCACCCGGCACGGTGGCATCAGTGCGCCGGGAGGGAATAAAACCGCTGATCTGACTTCATGGAAGTTAGATTAGTGTTGGAGCCACTGGAGGAGGTGAGAATCGGGGAGGCAGGCAGAGGATTTGCAGGACGTACTATTTAATCCTGCGGCGTTAAAGCCCACTTAATGCAGGACATACTAGTACGTCCTGCGTCTTTAAAGTGTTAAGGAATAGATTATATCCATCTGTAAATTGCGGAATATATATTTCAACATTTTCACAAATATTGCATCATCATTTGCTGATACTGTTTGTTCTGGCCCACATAAGAGCAACCATTTAATAGCTATACATCATTGATACATGCGTCATGAGGAAATCCTTTTTTGTTTTCTACACATATCTAAACACAATTTTTTGAGTTGAGTCTTTATTGTGTGTATCCTTCAAGACAGCACTGAAATACATATACACACTTAATAATACTTCAATCAATCAAACAATCAATCAACGCTTCTGCACCTCATATTGTGCTTCCTTGTAACATCAACCAATAGTTTACACACAAGGGGAAGCCAACTTGGGTGCCCGAAGAGAGGGATTCTCGTCATCGATGGTTAGAGTCCATAGTAGGGGGGTAACCCTAGGTGCATAATCTATGACCTTGTACAAAAGAAACACCTTAACAGGTTTATGGATTTTTGAGTCCATAAACCTATTAAGGTGTTTCTTTTGATGAACCAATAGTTGCCTACCTTAGCGTACTGTGCATATTCAGTCAATGCCCCCCTTGTGGTTCCAGTTACCCCACAGCGCATTCTATAGTTACTCGAGTACAGATCATGACTGCTTCTGGACTTCCCGTACTTTTCCTGTGCTAGACCTTGGTTATTGCATTCTGATTTTGTGTGTCTCTGGTGTCCGACTTTGGTGCCTTTATTTATGTTGATTCTGTGTATTTATTGTTTCCCATATCACATGGCTTGTTTTCGGACTACTCTTTCTCTGAGATTCTAAGGACCAGCCTTTTAGATTAGGGTTTTTCTTTTCTAGCTGTGTGCATCTGTGTGTTGGATCACCTACTAATCCTGACAGATGAGGACCCATCAACATCATTAATTAAATGTCTTCCTTGGCTACCATTCCTGACCGTAAAGGTGGACCCATCCACTACATGTGTTTGAAAAGGATGCTCTTTATTGTGACTAGGAACATACATTTGTGGGTAAACGTGATAGTTAGAAAACAGTTACTTACTCCAGAATCAACTGCCTGCAATGGGATGGTATTTGTAACCAAAGCTCCTCTACCTTTGTGCCCTCACCCTCCTTGTCATCCTTGCCCACACTTTACTTGGCCTCTGTGCCTGTTGGAGAGGTGTAAATGCTGTTATCTTGCCAAGAGATTGTGGACCTAGTTGGCAAAGCCAGTTCTCAAGGACAATGGGCATAAGGGTCACCTAATGGTTAATGACTTACAAATACATTAAATCTTGAAACTGTATTTTAGGAGTTAGTTTGTGCTAGAGCTACAATGTAGACATTTCTGTTCTCTATCGGTTTGTTCTTAGTTTAATTTGATGTGTTTGTTAATCCCATCTATTGTGTAACTAATTAGGATTCAGTGATTTGTCCAGGAATGCAATTCATGTAGATAATGTATTCTGTTGATTGTGTCAGGTCACCCCCCTCCTCTGCTGTCCATAATACTGCTCTCATTTTCATTATATAATTCATTAATTTTCCCCATGCACTAAGTGTGTGTTTGGTGTTTTGGGGAGAGCTACATTGCGCACCCTCAAGTTCTGGCTGAGGGTTGTGAGAAAAGAAACTGCTGCGGATCAGCTTGGCTGAAGAGAAGGGACGGGCGCTGTAGCAGCTTTGGGTCTGATCCACAAGCCGGAGACCAGTACACCCCAGTTGCTGTTACAATCTGGTGGCAGCGGTGGGATTCCCCTTCTAGAAACTGCAGCAGAGATACATCACGGACTTAACACAGAAAACAAGTGATTGGCGGGATACCATACAAAAATGGAGTGAAACTTCACTAAGAGAGTGAGAGAACGTCTGGAAAGGTATGGTCCGAATCCCAGCCATGATATTATTACAAAGGTGATAGCAGAAGTCTCCAAATTGCAGAGAGAGCAAAAGAGGAGAGAGAACTGCCCTGAATTACGGAGATGGAACAGATGTTTCAAATCCGAATGATGGAGCTTGGGCAAAGATCAAAAGAACCTGTGTCCTCGTGGAGTTATGATGGCAGCAGGCTCCAATGGATGGAGGAAGAAGCTGTCCATGAGCAATTGCAGGAGAGTGAGAGTTACGGTAACCTGCATGGTTTTGCCCAGGAAGGAGAATGGCCTGGGTTCATGTCTTACAACCTGAGGTTTTCTGAGGACATTGAATTGTGGAGGAGCCATATTCTGGGACCTTGTCCTTCCAAGGAGGGTGAGGGCACAAAGGTAGAGGGAGCTTCGGTTACAGTATTCTTATTCAACTGTAGAATGTAGGATAGTCATTTACAGTAAAAACATGCATCCCTCGCAATGTTAATTTAATTCCCACAAGTCTAGAGATCATAATTAACGAGTTTGGAGTCATAATGTACAAGTCTGCAAATTTGTATTTAATTAACAGATGCTTTTTGTGAATAACAAATTCAAATTTCTTTGTCAAAGTTGCTCTAACCCATGCCTCCAATCTAGTTTCATTAATTGGATAACACTTTAACAGCAGGTTGTCCAGCATTTTTTTCCTTGGTCACCGAGCTATAATACTAGTGCAAAGGAAAAAAGTAATGTGCCAAAACTCTTTTTACTTAGTTTATTATTACTAGATAGTAGAAGCAACAAATACAGTATGTAGCTGCCCAACAAATTCATTGTCCAGTTAACAAAATTACTAGTTTGTTTGCTCTACAAACCTCCCAATCCTGGTCTTAAGCGGTTATCATAGCCGTCTAGAAGACGATCCAAAATTCTTGTGAACACTGTGGTATTATCTCTAATTTCATCTTGCTTGCTTTGTCCATTGCTGAAATTACAGGACATAAAAATAGTTAAGTATTAAGCCGAATACAATCCTACCATAGATAATTCTAAAATCTACTCATCTTTTTCCATGCAGAAAAATATCTGCAATGCAGGCAGATTGTTTATGCAAAGCAATTATTGGAAAATGATCTTAGCTTATCCAGTCTTTTCCATTTTAATCACCAAATCTCATAATCCTAACTACTTTGGTTTATAATGAAAGACTTACAGATATAGCATATTTACTTTATGGTCCAAACATCAGATGTTACATGATGACACAGAATCTACAGGCCACAGGATATTTGCATAATTTTGTTATTTTGCTTTAAAGATTTATATTTTATCCAAAAATATGCTTTTACATTTTATACAAAATGTTTTAAATTTCCTATTAAAAATGTAAATTTATAAATAACTTTCACAGTATAAATTCATCTAAAATAAAGAAATATGATACAATTTTAGAGATTTTTTCCCACAGGTGCAACATCCATAGGTCCATACAGACAGGATCATAATTGACTGCAACAGAATATATTGCGCTGATACTATTATTGTACAATCCATTAAGGACCTGTCAAACTTTGCACAAGGGGTCAGCAACCGTGGCCCTCCAGAGGTTTTAAAACGACATCTCCCATAATGCTCAAGTACTCATTAGGTTGCTGACCCATGATTTAAAACCTCTACAGGCACCTCTCAAGCCAGGGTCTAAATACAAATGTCTTTTATGTATTTTAAAGTGTGGGTGACAAAGTAAAAAAATTAATGTTTGAAATTACATCTTCTCATTTTATTCTCTAAATACTATGAATTACTGAGAAAGACAGACACACTCTCTCACACACACATTCAGGTAGTTTCATAAGTATTTGGACAGAGTCTGTGCATCTGTGCAAGATGTAAAAACTTGCACTAATTACTGCTGTTTTCTTGAATTTGGGACTGAAAATGGAAAAAGAATGAAATCAGCCGAAAACCAAAAATCAGTCATCTGAACCTGGGCACGAGGCTCAGTCGGTCTCCAGGCCCAGGTTCAGACGACTGATTTTCGGTCTCGGCCGAGCCTAACTGCAGTTTCGGTTTAGGAGGCACAGAATAGAAATGCCCTTCTGAATAGAAATGCTTGGGGAGTATATTTCACCCGCCTCTTGGCCTGCAGTTTGTGGTTGTGTATAAAGCAGCCTATAACCCCAGTTTCTCCTGTGGTGGGTTTATCACACACCATGTATTCAAAATAAGTGTACTATAGCCGCCACCTGAAGGTCTATTAGTGCCACTAAACTGAGTGTAATCAAGGATGGAGGTATAATAAAGTATTGTCAACCACAAGAAATTAAAGTGCAAAATACGTTATATTTAAAATGCTAAAATAAAAGGCAGTGATAAAATATTATAAGTATGTACACTGTGATCCAGTGAACGATGATTTCTGTCATCAGTGGGGCAGGGATCTGCTTAAGTGCTCAAGATGCAGATGATAAATGAAGCAACACAATATTGTAATCTATAATGATTTACAATTAATTAAAGTGCTGGAAAAATAAATGTGCTGGAAAAATAAATTTATATTAAATAATATATTTAAATTAGATAAAAATGAACTAAAACATCAAATGTAATGGATGCCACCTTTTAGTATAGAGAAATGTGTATAGTGCTGACCTCTAGTGGTGAGTAAGGATTTCACTGGATAATCAAAAAAAATATATAAATTGGATATATACACTTAAATGGAACAGCAGATCATTAGTTCAAAGTGACATATCCAGAGTTGGGTTAATAAAAACAAAATACAGTCAAAGTCCCAAATAACTCCAAACAATTATATAAACATATAGGGCAACGCGTGAATTTTTGTGCGAAGCGTTAAACGTTAACGCGTGTAAAACAACACTGGTATTACAATCTTAGCGCATTTTTTCATCCGCCAAAAACTAACGCGCGTAAAACGTTGCGCGCAGAAATCAATGTGGGGACTGTTTTTTTCACGCGATTCAGCCAATCAGAAATAAGAACCACAATTGTCTCACGTTAAGTTTTTGCGCCTGTCAAAGTCAATCTGCGCATATATGCTGCATCAATAAAAAAAATACACACAACTTCTCAATTTTATTGGTTTGGTATGTGTAGAATGTGTAACTATACTTTGCTGCGTATTTGTTTTTGGGCTGTGTATTTGGTTTCGGCCAGGTTGATCGAATTTGCCATTAACACCAGCTTTTAGGAGTTGCTAAAATTATGCACGCGAGGCTATGTGTTACAAACTGTGCATAGATTGTAATGCTATCCGCGTACCAGTGCACAAATGCATTTGCGCTCACAATGTTAAGTATAGGACGTGCGAAGTACAGTAAGCTCGCGCGGCGTTCACGCAAATTCACCCGCGGTAGATGTATACAGGCGTATGTTGCGCTGACATTGTAATACGACGTTCTGTGCAAAGGGTTTTGCCCCTTGCGTTAATGCGTTTTTGTGCGGGCGCAAACGTATGCGCGAAGATTGTAATAGGGCCCATAGACAATATAATTAAACCAAAATAGCTCAGAATTTGTGAAAAATAAAAAAGAGTCTATTGGTGCAGCTGCTTGTCTCCGCCGGCGGTGGTAAATCCCCAAATTCACCAGACAAAACAGTAGAAAGTTGAAGGTGGATACCAGCGCTAACGCCGACAGACGAATATTTCAGTTCCTCAATGGAAAATTGATTGTAGAGGTAGTTCCCTTTGGAAGAAAGGAAAAGTACAATGTGCAGACTGATTAAATATGTATATAAGGAATGATTTATGGAGAGTTACTCACATGGTTTGGTGCCCTTTGAGAAGTGGCATCAAAAGTATCGCAGCTGGTGAATTAACGGGACACCGGTCCCCCCTTATCAGTAGTTCTCACACCCACTGATGAAGCTAAATTTAGCGAAACGCGTTTGCGGTGTTTTACCATATCCTGCCTATTTTTTAACTTAACTTGATTTATTAAATAAAATATTTACTTCCAACATTTTTATTATTTTGTTGGGGCTCATGAAGGAAACCATCGCTCTTGAGAACTACTGATAAGAACTCGATAAGGGGGACCGGTGTCCCGTTAATTCACCGGTTGCGATACTTTTGGTGCCACTTCTCAAAGGGCACCAAACCATGTGAGTAACTCTCCATTAATCATTCCCTATATACATATTTATTCAGTCGGCACATTGTACTTTTCCTTTCTTCCAAGGGAACTACCCTCTACAATCAATTTTCCATTGAGGAACTGAAATATTCGTCTGTCGGTGCTAGCGCTGGTATCCACCTTCAACTTTCTACTGTTTTATCACACACCATACTGTGTCCTTTGTCTAGACACCCCCTGTTCCTACTCCCCCTTCTTCCTATTACAATTTGGCTTCTACCCCTCTTCATCATTTTCAGCCAGTATGAGCCATTTCCCACTCTCCATGTGATATATAGAAATAGAGCAGGAGAGCAGCACTCCCCTCCCCAACACCTGGAGGACACAGTGTGCAGTGCCTACCCTGGCTGCCAGAGGGTGCTGCGTGGGGACTCGGTGTGCTGCAGGATGCGGTCTCCCTGTCAGTTCACTGTGTCTCCCTCCTCGGCTCACTCTGTGTTTGCACCATGATGGCAGACGACAGCGAGTCTGCGCCGAGTCAACAGAGCCTGGAGCTGAAACGACGAGGATACGTGCGAGATAGAGTGCGACAATGAGGACGAGGCAGAGCATGCCAAGGGGTGATGCCCGGGAGGGATGCACTGCGTGTGTGTGTGTGAAACCCGGTAACCGGCTCAGCTGGCCTTCAGGCAGAGGGAGAGCAGACTCCCAGAAGCCCCAATGGATCTCCAGTCTGCCCTTTGTTCCCCAAGTGTGGCTACTTCACATGGAAGTCTCTGTCGGATGTACTCTGATAAAGTGACACCCCCACACGGGCCTGCATGATCTCCTGCGTGGTAATCTCGATGGCATGCTTCTCTTCCTCTCTGCTGTAAAACACCCCTGATATGTGTGGGAATATAATCCTGGATTGTCTGTACCACCTGGGCCTCCAGGCCCAGGCTATGCTGGCCTCCAAGCACAGTTTCGGATGAACGATTTTCGGAAGATGTTTTTAGCCATATTTTCCTTTCGGTCGAAAGCTGAAAACACCATTTTTGGCTGATACATTTTGGTGGCCGAAATTTCATGCATCCCTACTTTTGAATATAGATTTTGAGATCTATGCTAAGGTTTTTGTGTGACTGTTTCTCCTTTCCTGTCCCACACAATATTAAAGAAAATAATATCACCAACAGCCTCGTAAATTAAACTCCAAAGTTTCATGTGTAGGAAATAGTTCAAGAATAAGCATCTAGATTACAATATTTTCAGAAAAGGGCAGAGTAAGTAAGAATACACATAAAACTTTTTAAAATTTTACTAAAAAAATAAGTAAATGGTGCAAACCCAAAAAGCAAAGTAACTATAAACGTATGAATACTCAACACAAAAAGTAAATATAAAGTATCAAACCAATGCCAATTGTAGACTCAGTACCCGCCCATATAGCTCAAGAAGATAATTAGATCTTAATTGTTTATAAATATGATTCCTTTCATTAACCAGAATTCATAAATACTAATTCAGCTCAATACATACTTTAATTATGCTTAGCAACTAATGCTAATTTAGGCTAAGGTCAGACAAAAGCATTTTTAACGTGCGTTTAACCGCACAAAATCACAGCCGTGCTAGCAGCAAATGACGTCCAATGCCGGGTAACATACGAAGAACGGCCGCACGCAAGTTCGTCCGTGCAACGCAAGTGGCAAACGAACGCATTTTTTCTAGAACGTCAAACCGCTACTACTGACATACAGAGTGCGCTGCGTCCGCATAGCGGCGTGTTTGCATGATTGGGAGACGCCAGACGCTGCTAATGTCCGGCTAACATAACATCCAGACACAAAAAGTGTTTTATTGATGATCCGTACAAAATCACGGACGAAAATGTGCATCGTATGACCGCTATCGCGTATTCCGTGAAAAAATACGTCCATTCGTTCGAATGCACTTTTTCACGGACGACGCGAAAAATGCGTTCGTCTGACCCTAGCCTTAGGCAGGAGTTTCCTTCACTTACACAAGTGTCACCAGCAGCTGAGAAATTATAAATCCAGATTGGACACCAGTGACGTAGGAACTCTCTGCATGCTGACACCACCCTCTTTCAGACAACCCACATTAATGGACATTCTGAGAGAGGCAGCTGATGGATCAAACCTGTGTATGTGCACGTAGCTACAATCCATCGTTCTGTGTAGGCAATACGGAAATAATATTTGCAAAGTCTGCTAGTTTGAAGCGATGCACATTTTCTGGATCCTACGCTAAGTAATATGCATAGCCATGCAATTTGTGTAGCAGAGCTGCAGGGACTGCCAGATTCAGAAGCCCTGAGCCGAAAGGGACACGCTGCCCATGTCAAGGGACAAAAAAGTAAGTATTTTTAGCCTAAAAAAATAAATAATAATAGTGCAGATGGATGCTCACTCAAATGTCCAGCCTTCTGCCAGCTATGTGACCAGGGCCAGATTTACTATTAGGCAGAGTAGGCATGTGCCTACATGCACCTGCCACAAGGGGCCGCCTAGCTCTGTGTAATAAAAAAAGTTTAAAAGAAAAAAAAATATTTAGACGCATGTATCTCTGGAGCCCTACAGGCTAGAAGGACATGTAAGGTATCATTGGGAGAGGTAGGATTATGGCCTTTCCATTGGTACCTAACACAACCAGATTTATCTAAAAATAAAATAACACATAAATAAAATAAAAATATTTTTCTTTTTCCTAACATAGCACTATTGTTCACTTTACTATAATAAAGTGAACAATGATGCTGCACTAACTCACCTTATTTCTAGGGATGAGCGTTCGGTTCGGATCTGTTCGGAGTTCGAATCGCAAAATTGGACGTTAGCCAAAAGTTCTAAAAATTTTTTTTTAAAAAATGCTTAAAAAATACTAAAAAATCTAGAAATAAAGAGACTCTTTACTGCAGAATATTATAAGCAACGGTTTATTAGATATTGAATTAAAATGGGAATATTTTTGACATTGAAGCCTATGGGATAAAACATTCTTGTTACTAAAACATCAGGCAGACACAGCCCTCTAATCAGGCACTGTAGAGGGCAGGCTGCCGGGGCCGCCCAAGGATCCCCTTGAGGAGCATGCGGCCGCCGGATGACAGAGCTGCGACTGTGCGGGTTAGCCGCCCGGGTGTATGTGGCAGAGACAGGTGGCGCAGGGAGGGATCCACTGCACCTGTGGCCACGGCAGACCCCCCCCCCACAACCAGGATCCAGGGAGCCCCCACTGACCACCAGGCTAAGGTAAGGCGACACATTTCTAAATAAAATAAAATCCGAGGACATTTTTAAATGTCCCCGGGAACATAAAATAAAACCTTTTTTTTTCTTTCTCTACCTTGCTGAATGTATTTAATTATATATATTAGCTACATTCAGCCAGGTAGATGGGGGTGGCATGTGGGCTGCATGGGGTCTCAGGCAGTGGTTTTTTTTTTCTGTGTATATTTATAGCAAATTTATAGGGGAAGGTAAGGGCAGGTATGATATATATATATATATAGATAAGATATATATCTATATTCTTATAAATATATATATCCAGACATGTATTACACACACATTTTGGCAACTAATTGCCCCCCCCATTTGGCTGATCCCTCCAGAAGAAATGTTGAACCCGATAGATAATATATATATTCTCTGCTCTGTCGGGTTCAACATTTCTTCTGGAGGGATCAGCCAAATGGGGGGGGGCGCATTTAGTTGAGCTTGTCCACATGCCACCCCCCATGTGCGTATGTGTATATATGGTCTGCGGTCTGTGGGTGGGTGTATATATATATCTGCGTGTTGATATATATGTATATATAGGTCTGCGTGTTGATATATACGTATATGTCTGTGTGTGGTATCAATGCATCCCTACTCTATACACAGCGCTCCGTGTCCCTATAATATATATGATCAGGGGTTACCTTTTTTTATATTTTTATACTATTCCTATTAAATTAACAGTATTTTTTATGTATTTTATTCAGTAGAAACTTTTTTTGCCTATATAACATGTGCTTTGTGAAAATAAAACATTTTTGTGTGTACATTTTAATTTAGTTAGTGGATTCCTGTCCAGTGCGGTGAGAAGCAAACCTAATGCAGTGTAGACACGCTGGGAGGCGGAGCGGAGTGAATGTTTGCTTCTCTTTGCTTTGTTACGCTGTGCGTCGCTACACGCTCAGTGTGTCTCAGCCTTTATTCCCGCATCGCTAGCTTACCGAATCAGTTTGTATACTTGTTACTGACCCTGCTTTTTCTGAGGACCCGATCTGTTGCCGACTTTGCCTGCCATTTGACTATTCTCTCTGTGTATTCCCTGCCTGTTCTGTTTGCTTCCTGTTGCTACTGGTGTGTGCCGATTCTCACCATATACAGTAGCGCAGTACAAGTGCCTAAACATTGCTGACCCAGTTTTGTTATAGCTGCTGATGTAACTGAATAGATCGGGGATCTCTTCTGCATTACCAAGCCTCCACCACTGCACTCTTCCACAATACCTCAGAGGGGTTACAGTGTGAAGGCACTTGCTGCCACCAAAGGCAAAATATTTGGGAGCACTGACGCCTGTACCAGATTCATATCATTTTAATATTTGACTGCAGGGTCCACCACTGCACTCTTCCACAATACCACAGAGGGGTTACGTGTGAAGGCACTTGCTGCCACCAAAGGCACAATATTTGGGTGCACTGCCACTGACGCCTATACCAGATTCATATCATTTTAATATTAGACCACAGGGTCCACCACTGCACTCTTCCACAATACCACAGAGGGATTACGGTGTGAAGGCACTTGCTGCCACCAAAGGCAAAATATTTGGGTGCACTGACGCCTGTACTAAATTCATATCATTTTAATATTTGACCGCAGGGTCCAAACCTGCACTCTTCCACAATACCACAGAGGGGTTACTGTGTGACGCACTATTGCCGACACTAAAGGCCCTATTTTAAAGCACCTATTGTTAATTTCATCCAAATCCTGCTTAAGTTTCACCATAGTTTAGCCCAAAAAAATCACTAACCTTGTCCTGCGTGTCCTAAAACGTCTCCTCTTTTCATACCGGCTGCCCCCCAAGCAGTTGTTTATGAATAGATTAAAGGAAAACCATTTACAGTCATTTCAAATGTCATTTTTTTGTTTTTAAATGTTTCTATACATCCTACAAATCCGCCACTTCACGGGCAGGTTATGGGGAACTTCTAGGCACGATATTTGAAGGAATTTTTCGTTTTTATTCTTAACCTTTATTTCATGGAAAACTCACTGTTCCTTTAAAAACGTTTTTTTTTTACTTTTTGTCCTTGTTTCCTGTCCCCCAGGGCACTACCCGGACCCCCATACACCTTATATGGCAAATATCTAGCATATATGCCCTCTTGGAGGGCACGCTAAAAATCGAACGTTCGGGTCCCATTGACTTACATTGAGTTCGGATCGTGTTCGAGTTCGAACTCGAACTTTTGAAATTGTTCGAATTCGAAGTCGAACCGAACACGGGGGCATTCGGCTCATCCTTACTTATTTCCCACACTGCCAGCACAATGCACTGTTTACATCGGCGACCTAGTCAGTGGCAATGCAGTAAGGAGAGACATGGGGACTTTGGAACCCCGCATCTCTGATTTATACACCGTGCAAGGTCAGATGAGTTGTCATTGGAACGGTCAGAGTTTGGCCTTTCTAATGGTACCAAACATGGCCATGTAAAATGTGTAACAAAAATCAAAAAAAGACACACCCACCCCTTTTTGTTCCAAAGAAAAACAAGTTTTGATAATCTATTGAAAATTTGTCAAAAAAAAAGCAGCATCAAAAAATGAATTGGTAAAAAATTTACGTCTTGCAAAAGACCCTAGGGGCTAAATTACATTCCTAACGCTAAAACGGGGGCAATAGGGAGGAAAAACTGCACCCGCAGTTTTCCCCATAGCGCCCCCGTTGTAGCGTGGAATTACAATGCAGGCGCTAAAAAAGTGCCTGCATTGTTACCGGATGCAAAGCCCTGGGTTGCGTGCGGCAGCGCTGAGCGCTGCCACGCGCATCCTCTCAATGGAGTCCATAGGACTCCATTGAACCAGACGCCGGCTATCACATGACCTGCCGGATCTCGCTGGCCAGTCGGCGTAGTGATACGCAGGGGTAGACTGACAAACTTTTTCCCCCAGTCTCTCCCTGCTCCCGCCACACAGAGGAGGCGGACGGAGATGCGGTCCTAGCCACGGGACAGGAGGTGAGTATCTGATCACTTTTTAAATTTTTTTGGATGGTGTTAACGTATTCTGCAGAAGCGGAATCTGTTAACATCAAGTCCAGGCTGTGGTTAACTCTTTGCTAACCACAGCTGGACGTTAATCAGCGCTAGTAGACTGTAATACTAATGCTGATTAACCTCCCTGGCGATGTTCCCGAGTGTGTCTTGGGGTTAAATTTCACCGCTGAGATCGGTAACCCCAAGACACACTCGGGCTGTATACATTACCTCTCCGTGCGCTCCCTCGATGATCTCTGCAGTCTCCCCTGGCGATCGCAGCGTTTTACTTCCTGGATTCCTTCTCACGAGGAGGAAACCAGGAAGTAATGAGGTCGCCGGTCACCGGAGGAAGCAGCTGGGGACAATGAGGGAGCGCAGGGAGAGGTAATGTATCTAGCGGCATCCCGAGTGTTGCTCGGGGTTACCGTTTCCAACATAAGAATTTAACCCCGAGCCACACTCGGGATGCCGCTAGGGGGGGGCAAAAAAGAAAAACAATTGACCGTTTTCAGCACAGAATTTGCTGAAGAAATAGACCGCCAGGGAGCTTAACACTTTGTGCTCCCTATGTTAAGTATAGGGAGCGCAAAGTACAGTAACCTCGTGCTGAAAGGCGCAAGGTACAAAACGGTAACGGGTTACTTAACCCGTTAGCGTTTGGATTGTAATATGTGGTAGCTACGGCGGCTAACGTTAATGCTCACGTAGGTGAGCGTTAATGTTAGGGCCACATTACAATCTTGGTGCTAAGTATTTTGATGTGTAGAATTTTGGTTTACCAAAAGAAAAAAAAAAAAAATGGTTTGCTACAGGTCATAATAGTGCATCACTTTCCATAGCTAGGTTTAGAGATGAGGGATAGGCAATGGAAATTAAGGTTAGGTTTTGGTTATTATTTGTGCTTGTTAATGGTTAACCCTTAGGCTAGGGTCAGACGAGCGTGATTTCTACGGACTGTACGTCCGTGCACACGGACGTACGTCAGTACGGAAGACACAGTAGTGGCCACACAGTCCGTTTTTTTCACTGACGTATATTTTGACGGATGTAGGAGGGAAAATAAATTAAAAAGCAAAACCATTTTGTCCGTGAAAAAATGCTGGACGTATAAATGCAGTCCGTCTGACCACGTTCCATCACTCACACACAAAGCTATGCGGACGTTGCGGACGCAGCACACTTTGTGCGGCCATTCTAGTGGTTGTACGTTCTTGCCTGCCTTGCGTCCGTTTGCCGCGGCCGTTGTGTGTCCGCAGTTCAGTGCGGACGTACTTTGTGTAACAGGCTCCAATGGACTTTCTTTCATGCTATCACGGACGTACTTTTAGGCGCAATCACGGACGTGAACACTACGCTCGTCTGACCCCAGCCTCACCAGGCCCGGATTAAGATCTCTATGGGCCTGGAGCTGAATATTTTGGTGGGCTTTTTTTGTAATTTAGTGAAACTAAAACATATTTTTGGTTATTTAATAGTGCAGATACGGCTATATCTAACCAGGCAGATACTGTGTGATTCATTTTTCAACCATTTAACGAGTGTAACATTTTTTTTCCCATTTCATCATCCAAATTTTTGTGCTTATATATTCTATAGGGCATTCTTGTTAAAAAATGTGAAATGGGAACCTATTACTGCATTTTTCTGAGAAAATATACAATTTTAACCCAAAAAAATGAAAAAAAAAGAAAATATTTCCCTTGTGTTTAGGAACATTTTTTTTTTACGAATAAAACTATGTATAAACCACTGACCTTGCTCCCAGCGTGGGAAATGAGAAGGTGAGTAATGGCAGTGGTATTGCTCATTTTATACGTGACAAATGGACAATGCCATCGCTTTGGAACTAAAAATAAATAAATAAAAATAAAATTGTTTTCTTTTCTTTTAAATTTTACATGGTCAGGTTTGGTATCAATGCAAAGGCCAGACTCTGCCCTGTTCAATGACGCCTCACTTGACCTTGTGAGGTGTAAAGATTAGTGACGCAGGGGTCCAAAGTTCCTTGCTCTTCAATGCAGTGCGGCGGTTTAGGTTTTTAATGTAACAATTCGTAACAATGGATTGTACCATCACCCATCACCTCCACACTTGTTGGTGACATGAGAAATGTGATGGTTAGTTAGTTAGTGCAGCATCATTGTTTACTTTATAATTGAAAAGTGAAAAATATTACTGTTAGAAAGAAAAAGTAAATATTTATTATTTTATTTGTTTTTACTTAGAACCTAGTCATGTTTGGTATCATTGGAAATGGCATGCTCTGGCCTTTCCAGTGATACATCGGTTGACCCTATAGCTGCTATATAGATACAGGGGTCCAAATGCAGACATAGTTATCCTTTCTCTGGGCCTATTCTGAGGCATGGGCCTGGAGCTGCTGCTCCATCTGCCCCTATGTTAATCCGGCCCTGACCCTCACCCTAACATTCTGCTCCATTTTTCCATCATTTTAACGGAACAGATTCTGCCCCTTCTTTTGATGTGAGCTCAGTAAGAATCTGTTTCTGTGGGTATTTTAAAATTTTCCATATTTAGTTTCCCCCAAAACAAAAGTTAAAACACTGTTTTTTTTTGGGGGGGATATCTGTGCCTACAGGTTCCTTAGAAGTAAATCCGGCTCTGCACATGACATTTGTGGCTTGAGAGGTGGAAGCTGCAGTATGTAATGTCAGGTGCATTGCTAAGGGAGCCTAGCATTGGAAATAAGGTACTTTTTATTGCAAGATTAAAAATGGGAGGGGAAATCAGGGGATGTAAATGTTAACCCCTCCTTTCCTCCCCTCTTGTTTTAATACCAGGTATCACTTTATGGCTGCTAAGTTACTCAAGTTCTGATACTATCTGGTCCCATCTATTTTATTTAAAGACTTTCTAAATACAGTACTGTAGTTGGCCCATATCCACACACTGTTACAGATCTGGCTCAAAGCTCAAAGTTCCAGCAAACGATTTTAATTGCCATTAGTAACTTTATTTATAATTGATGTACTTTTAAAAGCATTGGTATGGACATTTAGTGACGTCTACCAGAGGCCATCATGTATACAAGTTATTTTCCATTATGGAGCCTGCTATTTGGAGATAATTGTCCTGTGTAATTCCATTGCAAAATTCATGGCTTATGCTAATGTTTAGCAGGGTGGATATACAAAAGGAATTTCTGACTAACCACGACATACAGGGTTATTCAAAGAGTATCGAAAAGTCACCGCACGTTCGGTGACTTTTCATTCTCTTCAATTCGGTGCGATTTGGTAATCCCATTTTGGCGACCCTGCAGTGTATTCAGCAAGCACCACAGGGCCGTCGTAGTGCAGGGAAAAGCCGCCGCAAACCCGATGAACACTCTTGGCAAACCCTGGCGAACGCACACCGAAACCCGCAAAAACATCTGGATTAACCCCGCCGAACATGCCGGAGAAACCCGAGCAGCCGCCGATCACAGCGCAGAGCAGCCACCAGAAAAACCTGACACCGCAGACGAATGGAGTGAAAAAAACCCAAAAACAGTACGTTTGAATGTTTGAAAAGTGAAAAGCTGTTTGCAAAGAAACTACAGAATGAAAATGTCTGAAATTTACATATACGATCCAATGAATGATAATAAAAAGGGCTGTTACGGAAAAAAGAAAAAACGATTTAAAAAAAAAACAAACGGAAAAAACATTCGCAAAAAAATCCTGAAAAATGCCTAAAAGATCCTAAAAAATCTAAAGATAAAGAAACCTTTTACTGCAGAATAAAATAATAAACAGTTTATTAGATATTGAATTAAAACGGGAATATTTTTAACATTGAAGCCTACTCACTGAACACTCACCGAAACCTGCAGAAACAGCTGGATTAGCCCCGCCGAACACGCTGGAGAAACCTGACTAGCCGCCGATCACAGCGCAGAGCAGCTGCCAGAAAAACCCATCACGCAGACGAACGAGGTGAAAAAAAAAAGAACGGTACGCTTGAAAGTTTGAAAATGTAAATGCTGTTTGCAAAAAAACTACTGAACGAACATGTCTGGAATTTACATATAAAATCCAATGAATGATAATAAAAAGGGCTGTTACAGAAAAAAGAAAAATCGATGGAAAAAAAACTCGAAATAAAGGTTTGCCAAATAATCTCAAAAAATGCCTAAAAGAGCCTAAAAAATCTATAAATAAAGAGACTTTTTACTGCAGAATATAATAATAAACGGTTTATTAGATATTGGATTAAAACTGGAATATTTTTAACATTGAAGCCTATGGGATTCTCCTGAATAAACCTGTCGAATGAAATCACCGAATGGCAGGGCATTTCGGCAACTTTTCTCAGCTGTTTGGTGTTCTCTGAATAGACAAAAAATTGCTTCTCTATGGGGATTTCACTGCCCTCGAACAGGCACCGTACGTGCAGGCAATTCGCCAACATTTGGCGAACTGCCTGCTCTCTGAATAGCTGAGTGGCCAGGAAAGGTAAGCGTACGCTGAATTTCAGCGTTCGGTTACCTTTAGGCCACCATTCGGAGGTCATTGAATAACCCTGATGATTTTTACGCCCAGCACTCTTCTCCAGCCTATCACCCTGTAACAAATGATTTGGTTAAAATATTCAATTAACTTTTAGGAGCATGCTGCAAAAGGCAATTGTTTTTGTAGCGAAAGATTGGAATTTTTTATTACCATACCCTGTGCTGAGTCCAAATCTTATGTAAACTTAAAATGGACTCTTGAGCTAACAAGACCAAGGGAGAAAAGGAGGGCAATACCCCTTGCCTTGAAAGCTGTCATTTTTGTTGGTTGGCATTCAGATCAGACTACTTCTTGAAGTACTACATGAAGTAACAGCGGCTGCCAAATTCGGGCCCGCACTGGTTTAAAGGGTGAGTAAATGTCACTGAAGGGCAGTAGTGCTTCTATGAGGGTGACATGCATCCCCCAAGCATGTCGCTACCACCCTTATTCTGAATGGCCTAGGGTGCCAATCCGGTGCGGGGTGCTGAGCTGAAGGCCTCAAAGAAGAGTGCCACTCAAAGACATTCTGTCTCCTGTGTAGCCTCCTCCTCACTAATGCTGAGGTGAAGGAGAGCACCGACGCCAATGCAGTCACTGAGCTGAGCTAGGGTCATACGGGAAACTCTCCCTCTACCAGCTACAGTAAGCGCTACATGTGGGGCTGCTGTAGCCATATGTGAGATTAATTGTATGTGGGGTGCAGTCAGAGGGAGGGAAATGCTGTACTTGTAAGTGGAGGGGTTGTCAGGGTTTGGGGAGAGAAATTAGGTATTTCTATATATTTATTTATTTATTTATTTATAAAGGATTTTACCAGGAAGGATACATTGAGATTTCTCTCATTTTCAAGTATGTCCTGGGTTCAAGAACATTGAAGTGTTACAGTTACAGAAATACAAAGTAATACAATGCAAGATATTAAAAAAAAACCAACACAAATATACAGATTAACAGAAAATAAATATGTAGAAAAATAGTCATTATGTTACATGTTTACAGGTGCATTCTGTATTGAGGTATGTTAGTAAGGAGCTCTTGAGTGACATAAGACTGGAAGATTTGATGGTGTCTGGGAGGTTATTCCATAATTGTGGTGCTCTGTAGGAAAATGAGGATCGAGCTACTGTCTTTTTGTATTGTGGTATTGCAAGTAAGGTGCTGGTCCTGGATCGGAGGTTATAGGATGAGGGAGCTGCTGGGGGAAGCAGCTCTTTTAACATGTCACAATGGTGGGTCATGTAGTTACATTGTAATGCAAAGCGGCAGAAAGAGTTATATAATGTAGTAAGTTTCTGAAGATGTGTTTGCGGGGCGGCTGCGTACACTACATCTCCGTAATCAATAGCCGGCATAAGCATTTGTTGTACAATATGCTTTCTTACCGCGGGGCTCAGCCAGGATTTGTTTCCGTACAGGGCGCCTAGTTTGGGGTAAAGTTTAGATGAGAGTTTTTCGATGTGGGGGCCAAAGGATAGATTAGGGTCCAACCACATGCCTAGATATTTGAGAGAAGTGACTGTGGTCAGCGTGCCATTTGATTTTGTCCCCACACATAGATGGGGATTTTTCAATTTGTGTAGTTTAGGTTTTGTTCCAAAGAGCATCGTTACAGTTTTGTCATTATTTAAAAAAAGTTTGTTGTGTTTGATCCACTTTTCTACCTCTGTGAATTGTTCTTGCAGCACGGCTTCCAGCTGCCGGAGATTTGGTTTGCTGGTATAGATTACGGTGTCGTCTGCGTACATGTGTACAGTTGAGGCTTTGCAGACATTGGGCAGATCATTTATGAATATAGTGAATAGCAGGGGGCCCAGTATTGAGCCTTGGGGTACACCGCAAGTGACAGGGAGCGGGAGGGAGGAGCTGCCAGAAATGGACACATATTGTGATCGGTCGGATACATATGATTGAAACCAGGTTAACGTGCGATCACCAATGCCAGAGTTTTTAAGTTTTTCTAACAAGATGCCATGGTCTACTGTGTCAAAGGCCTTGGCAAAATCAAGGAAGATGGCTCCAGTTAGGTTTCCTTGTTCCATCCCAGCTTGGATATCATTGCAGACTTTTAAAAGGGCGGTTGTAGTTGAGTGATTTGGACGAAAGCCGGATTGATCCGGGGTTAAGTAGTTCCAATATTGATAATAATCACGTAATTGTGTGTAGACGCATTTTTCCAAAATTTTTGACATTACAGGGAGCAACGATATCGGACGGTAGTTGGATACCAAAGTACTGTCACCACTTTTATGGATAGGTACCACTCTTGCAGTCTTCCAGAGTTTGGGTATGTATATGGGTCTGTCATTGTGGGGAACTGCTGTATTTATATTGGGGCTGTCAGTGGGGGAAATGCTGCAATTTTATGGAGGGCTGTCAGTGAGAGGGAAGCTGTAAATGTATGCGAGGGAGGTCCACCAGGGAGAAATGCTGTAATTGTGTGTGTGTGTGTGTGTGTGTGTGTGCGTGTGTGTGTGGTGGGGGATCTGCAATTTTATGAGAGGGGTTGCTGTCAATTTATATGAGAGGGGAGGATTTTGTCAGTGCATGGGGTAGAAGACCAGTCAGGGTATATTTTGGGGATTCAAGGTCTGAATGTTGCGCGTGTGTCTGTCTCTGTCAGTGTCTATGCTAGTATATCTGTTTGTCGTGGCTGTGAATGTCTTAAATTGTTTGTGTTTCCACCATTGTCTACAAGTCTTCAATATCTTTCAGTTTTTCTGTGTGTCTTTGACAGTGTCTCTGTGGATAAAGAATAAACGAATGACCGGGCACCAGGCACCAATCTTCGGATTGATCATAGATCTGTCATTTTCTCTGTTTGTCAGTATTTATATCCTTGTCATTCAGGGTTGTTCAAAGAGATTCGAAAAGTCACTGCACGTTTGGTGACTTTTTGTTCCCCGCACTTCGGGGCGATTCGGCAATCCTAGTTCGCCAACCCTGCGGTGTATTCAGCAAGCACCGCTGGGCCCCCGTAGTGCAGGGAAAACTCGCCGCAAACACATGGAACACTCACCACAAACCCGCTGAACACTCACCGAAACCTGCAGAAACAACTGGATTAACCCGCCGAACACGCCGGAGAAACCTGACTAGCCGCCGATCACAGCGCAGAGCAGCTGCCGGAAAAACCCATCACGCAGACGAACGAGGTGAATGAAAAAAGAACAGTACGCTTGAAAGTTTGAAAATGTAAATGCTGTTTGCAAAAAAACTACTGAACGAAAATGTCTGGAATTTACATATAAGATCCAATGAATGATAATAAAAAGGGCTGTTACAGAAAAAAGAAAAAAATCGATGGAAAAAAACTGAAATAAAGGTTTGCCAAATAATCCCAAAAAATGCCTTAAAGATCCTAAAAAATCTATAAATAAAGAGACTTTTTACTGCAGAATATAATAATAAACGGTTTATTAGCTATTGAATTAAAACTGGAATATTTTTAACATTGAAGCCTATGGGATTTGCCTGAATAAACCTGTCGAATGAAACCACCGAACAGCAGGGCATTTCTGCAACTTTTCCCTGCTGTTTTGTGTTCTCTGAATAGACGAAGCATTGCTTCGCTATGGGGGAGTTCACTGCCCTCGAACAGGCACCGTACGTTCAGGCAATTCGCCAACATTTGGCGAACTGCCTGCTGTCTGAATAGCCGAATGGCTAGGAAATGTAGCCGTACGCTGAATTTCAGTGTCCGGTTACATTTCGGGGCCAGATCGGCTCTCTTTGAGTAACCCCGATTGTCTCCATGTCTTTTAGTGGTTGTGTGTCTCTGTTGGTATCTGTCACTTACACTTCCGAAAGACTGCTGCAACTACCAAAACTTTGCTAGTGATCAGCTGAATAAAATAGTATTTTTTTTTCTGATTGGAGTTCCTGGTTCCCTTTTGCAGTGGTTATCCCTGCCAGTCTGTGTGTGTCTCTGTTAATGTCCATTGTCTTTGTCAATGTCTGTCAGAGTCTCAGTCTTTAACAGAAGAGCAAGATAGACTAGTCAAACAAGACTTTACAACAGCAGGAGATTTATTAAAGCAGCAACATTTCAGTCCTAATCCTAGGATTTTTCTCAAGCCTAGAATTAGGACTGGAACTTTGATTCTTTACTTAAGCTCTTGCTGTTGCAAAGCCTTATCTGACCGGTCCTTCTTGATCTTCTCTTTTACACTACAGCGTTGCTCTCCTTGGTCTGTAGGTACCTTGGCTGGTGCATATAATATTTTCAAATGTACCTCTCTATGCCTGTAGATCCGTTTATGACTTTGTCAGTATCTTTGTATTTTTTTTTTGTCTGTGACAGTGCCTACGAATGTCCTTGGGTTGGGTGTCTGTCTTTGACTGTCTTTATCAGTGTCTTTGTCATTTTCTGTGTGTCTCTATCAGGGTCTGATTGGATCATTTGGTCTTTGCCAGTGTGTCTGGCAATGCCTATGCCTCTGAAGGGGTCTTTTAGTGTGTCTGTGTCTCTATGTGTTTTTGTCAGAGTCTCTCCCAGACTCTTTGAGTATCCTTCACGTTCTTTGTGTGTCTTTGCCTGTCAATGTTCTTCGTGCAATTTTCAGTGTCGTATCAGTGTGTGTATTTTGCCTGTTGGCTGCCTACATGTGACTGAAGAATAAGATAAGGAGAGACATTAGATAGGGAAGTGAGACAGTGAGAATGACATTAGTGAGTTAAGGACATACAGTCAGGTCCATAAATATTGGGACATCGACACAATTCTAACATCTTTGGCTCTATACACCACCACAATGGAGTTGGCATGAAACAAACACAAAGTGCTTTAACTGCAGACTGTCAGTTTTAATTTGAGGGTATGTACATCCAACTCAGGTGAACGGTGTAGGACTTACAGCAGTTTGCAGATGTGCCTTCCACTTGTTAAGGGACCAAAGGTAATGGGACAATTGGCTTCTCAGCTGTTCCATGGCCAGGTGTGTGATATTCCCTCATTACCCCAATTACAATGTGCAGATAAAAGGCCAAGAGTTCATTTCAAGTGTGCTATTTGCATTTGGAATCTGTTGCTCCAACTCTCAAGATGAGATCCAAAGAGCTGTCACTATCAGTGAAGCAAGCCATCATTAGGCTGAAGAAACAAAACAAACCCATCAGAGAGATAGCAAGAACATTAGGCATGGCCAAAACAACTGTTTGGAACATTCTCAAAAAGAAGGAATGCACAGGTGAGCTCAGCAACACCAAAAGACCCGGGAGACCACGGAAAACAACTGTGGTGGATGACCGAAGAATTCTTTCCCTGGTGAAGAAAACGCCCTTCACAACAGTTGGCCAGATCAAGAACACTCTCCAGGAGGTCGGTGTATGTGTGTCAAAGTCAACAATCTACAGAAGACTTCACCAGAGTGAATACAGAGGGTTCACCACAAGATGTAAACCATGGGTGAGCCTCAAAAACAGGAAGGCCAGATTAGAGTTTGCCAAACAACACCTAACAAAGCCTTCACAGTTCTGGAACAAGATCCTATGGACAGATGAGACCAAGATCAACTTGTACCAGAGTGATGGGAAGAGAAGAGTATGGAGAAGGAGAGGAAATGCTCATGATCCTAAGCATACTGTCACGGTGGCCCATGTCCAGGGAAATGTTGCACCTGTGCCCCATGCCTGGGGAAATGTTGCACCTGAGCCCCATGCCTGGGGAAATGTTGCACCTGAGCCCCATGCCTGGGGAAATGTTGCACCTGAGCCCCATGCCTGGGGAAATGTTGCACCTGAGCCCCATGCCTGGGGAAATGTTGCACCTGAGCCCCATGCCTGGGGAAATGTTGCACCTGAGCCCCATGTCTGGGGAAATGTTGCAGCCGTCACAGCAGCTGATATCCAGAAAGCCTTATTCCAGGGTACTGTGTACTACAGGAAAGAGAATGGTGCTGCCCGCGAATCAGATGCAACATGCAGGAAGGACAACCAATCGCAGCACATGACCAGCTATCCTATCGCAGAGCAGGGCGTCTCCTCTGAGCACCAATAGGTAGTGCTGTGGCTCTATTTAAAGGGCTTCATTTCTCTTAGCAAGTTGCCCTAGCGTGGTTCCTGTTACTCCTAGTGCCTTGTTACTTCCTGACTCCTATTATGACTGATTTCCTGGTTTATACGATCCCGGCTTGTCTCGACTTCCCTGTATTCTGGCGCCCTGATTTCTGGCATAGTATAACGGACCTCTATTTCCTTTACCTCTGCCTATGTGTGTTTTGTTGGTTTGCCCTGCTTAACCCGGCTATTATTAAGGACCGGCTAGCTAGAGCATAGTGGGTTACTTTATTCTGCAGGTTGTTTTTCTTTGCACTCCACCACTTTATTTGTGTTCATCATTTTCAGTATTACTGACCATAACCCGGCCATTTCCAAGGACCGGTTGGTCAGGGTCTGTTGGCTTACAGTCTGCAAGCGGGGTTACCCGATCCTGACACATACCACCTCATCAGTGAAGCATGTTGGTGGCAGTGTCATGGCGTGGGCATGTATGGCTGCCAATGGAACTGGTTCTCTTGTATTTATTGATGATGTGACTGCTGAAAAAAGCAGCAGGATGAATTCTGAAGTGTTTCAGGCTCACATTCAGCCAAATGCTGCAGAACTCATTGGATGGCACTTCACAGTGCAGATGGACAATGACCCAAAGCATACTGCAAAAGCAACCAAAGAGTGTTTGAAGGGACAGAAGTGGAATGTTATGCAATGGCCAAGTCAATCACCTGACCTGAATCCCATTGAGCATGCATTTCATTTGCTGAAGACAAAACTCAAGGGAAAATGCCCCAAGAACAAGCAGGAACTGAAGACAGTTGCAGTAGAGGCCTGGCAGAGCATCACCAGGGATGAAACCCAGCGTCTGGTGATGTCTATGTGTTCCAGACTCCAGGCTGTGATTGACTGCAAAGGATTTGCAACCAAGTATTAAGAAGGGAAAGTTTGATTTATTATTATTATTCTGTCCCATTACCTTCGGTCCCTTAACAAGTGGGAGGCACATCTGCAAACTGCTGTAAGCCCTACACCGTTCACCTGAGTTGGATGTACATACCCTCAAATTAAAGCTGACAGTCTGCCGTTAAAGCACATTATGTTTGTTTCATTGCAACTCCATTGTGGTGGTGTATAGAGCCAAAAATGTTAGAATTGTACCAGCTGGGTGGAGTGGAGGTAATGTCACCGCTCTGCATGGAGAGAGCCTGTGGAGTCATGGGTTCGATCCCAGCGAGCAACCTCTCCAGTAAGTGTCCTTGGCAAGACACCTAACGGTACATACTCGCCACCCAGGACATACTTGAAAACGAGAGAAATCTCAATGTATCCTTCCTGGTAAAATCCTTTCACAAAAAAAAAAAAAAATTGTGTCGATGTCCCAATATTTCTGGACCTGACTGTAGGTGAGATATTATAGGGTGAGCGGGAGTTTAGAAAAGATACCCAATTCTAAGTACAGGTTAAATACGTATGTATATGTTACAGACAGGGGAGAAAATTGACAAAGGTATTAGTGATATCATAACGGGGATAAAAGACAATATTTTTTGTGTTATATATTTTTTTACTGAAGTCAGTTTCAAGATACTGGGGTAAACCAACACAGATGTCCACTAATATAGACAAAGGAAATCCCTGAACAGATAAGCCGGTTCTCAGAGTGAACAGAGAATAAGCTAGAGAAAGAGTAGTCAGAGAACAAGCCTGTAATCAGTAATCTAGAGGTGTAGACAAAGTCGGGATATGAAAAATACACAATTTCAATAAAAAAGAGCCAGATTCTAACACAAGAGATGTACGGGTTGCTCCATGAGCAAAACCAAGGTCAGCAGACCGGAGGATGCACAGGAACAATATAACGTGTCAAAGGATATCTTAACCCTCTCCCGCTGCAGGGCGTGCTACGTCATCCCCGTGGAGGGTGGGTCTAAATGCCGCACGCTGGCATAGCATGCCCCGCAGCCTTCCCATAGACCCAATCGGTCCACCTACATCGCACGCATGCTGATTGCATCATTGGCTGCTGTGGGATGATCAGCGCCTGTGCAATGTAGGCAGGCTGATTGGGTCTGTGAGGCTGGCCTCGGCACCAGCGAGACGAGTTATGCCGCCTCGCGGCTGTCACGAATCCCCCTTGGGTCTATGATGCTGGTCCCTGTATACAGTATACTATCTACCACTCCGATCCTAGGTGGTTGGCAGGGACGTGCGGTGAGGTTAGTCACTGGTGAGGCACTGACATGTAAAGCACATGTGCTCTTCTATGTGAAGCAGACTGCTTCCTACAAAATGTGTGTTATACAGAGAGCTCTGGATATAATGCTTCCTGCAAAGTGTGTGTTATACAGAGATCTGCTGGATATAAGGCTTCCTACAAAGTGTGTGTTATACAGAGACCGGCTGGATAGACTAATAACCTAGCAGCTCTCTGTATAACACACACTGTGTAGGAAGCATTATATCGAGCAGCTCTCTAAATAACATACACTTTGTAGCAAGCATTATATCCAACAGCACTCTGGATAACACCCACTTTGTAGTAAAAAGTATATCCAGCAGCTCTCTGTATAACACACATTTAGTAGGAAGCGGTCTGCTTCACATAGAAGAGCACATGTATTTTACAACATATACCCAGCAAGGGTTAACAGAATCACTATTACTTGCCAAGTTGGTACACAGAGTGTGTATGCCAGTACTTGCCACACTGGTACACAGATTGGGTATATCAGAGATTGCCAGGTCGGTACACAGAGTAGGGTTGTCAGCAAATGCCAGGTCGGTACACAGATCAGGTTTGTCAGAGTTTGCCAGATTGAAACACAGAGCAGGGTTATCAGTAAATGCCAGGTCGATACACAGAGCGGGTTTGTCAGAGTATGCCAGATTGATACACATAGCAGGGTTATCAGTAAATGCTAGGTCAATACACAGAGCAGGTTTGTCAGAGAGTGCCAGGTCGTTCCACGGAAAAGCTAAGGATACAGAGAAAGTGCTAAGGGAAGTGAATACCACATCAGGGCACAGGAGTAAGTGAACCGCTGGGCTTTAAACCCAGCAGGTGCCGTGTCATGAAGCCATGCCTCGCCCCCTGGCATCTCACTTCACCGCAATGCATCTGCTCTTCACTCGGCGCCCGGCCAGCGAGCAGGACGCTGCCGGGCGCCAGGTACCGTGG
Organism: Leptobrachium leishanense; assembly: GCA_009667805.1. Lineage (NCBI taxonomy): Eukaryota > Metazoa > Chordata > Amphibia > Anura > Megophryidae > Leptobrachium > Leptobrachium leishanense. Next base: position 271,412,299 of record CM019065.1, on the reverse strand, counting down.
GACATGACAGCGGTATTAAGGTATTGCCTTGCAGCCAGGAGCTCCCAGTCGCAAAGGGTTAAAATACAAAAGGGCAGTGACTGAATGACAAGACCATACTAAAATAGCCAAAAGTAAACTGCTATTGGATGGCTCCATTAGATGACATTAGATGTCAAAAATATGTGCACAATAATCATGCTTAGTATAACAGACCTTGTCTAAACGACTGACCATAGATGTTTAGTGGAACCAAGTTCACGGGAATGATGCCCAGTAGGAGACACATCATTAGAATGACGTGCATCAGGTATCATATCGATAGAATGATGCTCTGGATGGATTTTGAATGATGCATGGTGCTTTCGTGTATACTAGCAACTGGCGCAGTGAGAACAGTCAGTTTGACACCTGCCTATAACAGAGGTAAGTTGGATTCTGGCACTAGCCCTGAAAGTCAGTATACTAGTTGTTAGAGTGTGTCCACTGCTTTACCTTAGAGAGTGATGACTCTATAATCTGCCATATGGATTTAAACTTTAAAAGTCTTCCAGTCAATGTCTCACACCAGTGTAAAAATTCTGCGAGAACAGAACTCAATAATCAAAACACGAGGTGCAAATTACGAGTGTTTATTGAAGAGGCTTCAGAGACAAAGAATATATAGCGTGGTACATCGATTAGATAACACATCATACTGTGGCATGTTCAGTGCCCTAGCGGTTAAGAGATACCCTAGAAAGGATGCCTGTCTGGTTATAACAAACAATGTTGAAGTTTTGTCAAATATACAAGTAAGGGAGCAGTTGGGAACCAGTGACCACAATATGGAGCCTTTTGAAATAAACTCAAAAAAGCAAATTCATATGTGGCATGCTAAAACATATAATTTTAAATGGGCCAACTTCATTAAGAGAAGTTCTCAATCTCATGGACAGACAAAAAAATTGTTCATGGGAAAAACACAGAGGATAAGTGGAATATCTTCAAACTAAAACTAAAAAAGTACACTTCACAATATATACCACTGGGTAATAAATATAAATTCGAAACAAACTGAAACCAATGGCTCAGTAGGGAGGTAACACAGGAAATGAAAAATAAAAAGAAGGCATTTAAACTAAAGCTTTTAAATCTCATAAATTGGAGGCATCCTATATAGCATATAAGGTAGCATGTAAAAAGTGATTAGATAAGGCAAACTATTTATTCAGTCTGAAGAGAAACCAGAATTAGATGGGCTAAACTAGAAATTGAGCCAAAGAGAGCAAGACCAATCCCAAAAGATTCTTTAAGTACATAACTTCTATAAAAAAAAAACAAGAGGTTCACTAAAATCAGAGACAGGGGTGTTATTAACTTAAGATCCAGAAAAGGCAAAAAATGCTGAATGCTCATTATTCTTCAGTATATATCAAAGAGGAACTTATGACAAGAAACATGCAAATCATTGATAAAAACTTACTAATAAAATATGATTGACTCAAGAAAAGTTGTTGCAGCAACTAAAGAAAGTGAATGTGAACAAAGCCCAAGGGCCGGATGGCATTCACTCGTGAGTACTGAGTGAGCTATGTGTGGAAATATGTAAACCTTTGTGTTTAATCTTTCAAGATTCTTTTCTTTCAGGAATGGTACCAGAGAATTGGAGAAAAGCTGATGTGGTCCCTATATTCAAAAAAAGGTTAAAAATGTCTGCCTGGGAATTTTAAATCTGTGAGCTTAACAACTGTGGCTGGGAAAGTATTTGAGGGGTTACTAAGGAATAATTTTCAGGGATTCATTTGGAGGTATTATGGCATTAGCAGAATTCAGCACGGATATATGAAACACAGATTATGTCAGACTAAATTGCATTCTGTGAAGACGTAAGTAGATGTATAGATAAGAGGGTCGCAGTGGATGTGATTTACTTGGATTTTGCCAAAGCGTTCAACACAGTTCCACACGAGAGATTACTATTCACATTAAAAAAAATTGTCTAGATGAAAATTCTTGTTCTTGGATAGAACACTGCCTAAAATATAGAGTACAGAGAGTAGTCAAAAATGCTCATTATTCAAGATGGACACCGGTGGTAAGTGGTGTCCATCAGGGGTTTGTTATAGGACTACTTTTATTCAATCTATATAAATGATCTTGAAAGTCACGTATCAGTGTTTGCACATGACACAAAGCTACAAAGCACGGAAAGGTAAAACAATGTGAGCAGGATATTACTTCACTGCAGAGGGACCTAGATAAATTAGCGAACTGGGCACTCAAATGGCAGATGAAACATAATGTATATAAATGCAAGATATGCATTTTGGTGTGAAGAACACAAAAGCAACTTATACCCTAAATGGTACTTAGGTAAATCAAGGCAGGAGAAGGATTTGGGAATAGTCATAGACTTCAAACAAAGCAACAATGCCCAATGTCAAACAGCAGCCACCAAGGCCAGGAATGTATTGACATGCATTAAAAGGGGAATACATTCTAGGGATGAAAATATAATTTAGCGTCTTTATAAATCTATGGTAAGACCACATTTACAGTTACATGAATATGCCATGCAACTGTGGGCTCCTGTTTTGAAAAAAATATATTATTGCACTAGAAAAAGTGCAGAGGCGGGCAAACTAAATTAATAAGGGGAATGTAAGATTTAAGTTATGAAGAAATGCTAACAAGCTTAAACCTGTTTAATTTAGAAAAAAGCACCATAAAGGGGATCTGATGACATTATATAAAAATAAAGTCAAATACAATGGCTCCCATTATAAACCCTTGTCTGGAAATGTATTCCTTAATAGAGCTATATATAGGAGTAGGACACAAGGTCACCCATTTAGACTACACGAAAGGAAATTCAGCCTAACGCATAGGAATGTTGTTTGTTTTATTTACAGTGAGAACAATTAAGCTGTGCAATACTCTGCCTGTTGAGGTGGTTGGGTCAGAGACTGTAACGACTTTTAAGCAACGACTGGATGACTTACTCCAAAAACAGAATTTTAAGGGTGATAATATTTAAAATGTGGGTAATAGCTGCTTGATCCAAGGAGAAATCTGTCTTCAGGCTGGGTTTTTTGCCTGCTTTTTGATTAACAGTAGTAGGTTGGTGTGATAGGCTGAACTCGACGGACGTACCTATTTTTTTGGCCTATGTAACTATGTGGAAGGCGACAAAATGCAGCTTCTCCTGCACACCCAAAATGATTGCACTGGCCCTGGTTAGCCCCCCTTCCCCCGCAAGTATTAAGTTATAGAACCACAATAGCGTGTCCGGTAAACCAAAACGAAAAAGAGGAGAAAAATGTTAAGTCCAGAGTGACTGCTTAAACAAGGTTCTTAAACATATCAACTTCATAGACCCTATCCTCTAATGAGACTGCCACTGGCTATCTATAATTTTTCCTCATTCAAATGATTTTATGAGCATAGTCTCTGGGCTATATCAGATATAACGACATAGACAAGGGAACGAGAAATCGCAACCTATAAAACCAAAATTAAAAAGGAGCGTATGGAAACAATACTGCCCACAGTCAGAGAACATACAGAAAGCTCCTGACACAAAAAAATAGTTAACTAGTGCGAGAGTCAAGAGGTTCATGTCTTGCAGGGCCTATTTAAAGGTATGCATGGTCTGCTTCTGTTTTAGTGTATACACCATAGTCTTGATTGCACGTCCTAATCTTCCATTGCATTTCGTTCTTCTTCTTTGGACGTTGAGGATGTGCGCGTTGCATTCTTAAAGTGTGCCAATTTCCACTTCCTATTAATCAGTTAATTTCCTCAATTGTATGCTTGATTGGCCTATTGGATCCATCTAGGTTATGATTGTGTTTACTTGTGCATCTTACAATTTCTTAATCATTATGATTTATTTAATGTGCTTCTATTGATTGACATGTGTGTATATATGTCTACGGTTATTATTTGGCCTTGATAAAAGCAGGTCATCAGCTGAAAAGTCTCTGTTTCCTAAATTGCTTTTTTAATGCCAATCTGGAGTTACTGGACCCCGTTCTTGTTCTGTATGGCTGCTGATCAATTAAGATTAACTCCTTACAGATAGAAAATTTGCTTTTCAGAAATGTAAATTACCTCTTTTATCTGGAATGGATATTTTATGACATATTTCGAAAACCACTAGTATCCCCCTTTAACAATTTTTTTTTCTATGTTTCTTGATAAGGTTTCCTCATAAATTTGTATGTACCATAGCTTTAGAATGTAAAAATAACAGAGCTGGTTTTGGATGTTGAATTTTCATTTTCTCTTTAATCGCTTGGTTGTGTTTTGTTGTATCAGGATGGTGCTACATTTTAAACATTCTTGTGGTTTGGATTCAAACTGGTGCATACAGAATTTTCAAGGATATGAGAAGGACATCAAGAGTAAGTAAAACACCTATGAGGATGTGATCAGAATATTTCAGAGAAGCAAGCACCATGGGTAGGGGAAACACTCAAAGCTAGAAAATGATGGATGAGAAGCAACATGAGCTGGGAAAATGTGATAAGCAATAATTACATCATAAATATGTTTTTTTGTTGCAGAATTTAATCGGCATTCCTTCACCAAACAAATATGAATTTATTAGTTGACAAACAACATTATATTAACATCAAAATTCATCCTTCAAATACAGCAAAGTTAAAACACAAATCATATATCCATATAATTAAATATTATGACTATATGTATAAAAACACACATAAATGCTTTGAGCGTTGATTTTATACAAGAATAATTCACTGACCTTTACTTACATTTATGATACCCCAATTGCAACTGAATATTTATACTTGTTATATAATTTAACAAGAAACTACCTTCAAAATATTTAATCAATTTCTAACAAAATACTGATTTGTATTAGCCATGAAATAATAATCTCTGACTTGCTTGCTATAATTCTGATATACCTTAATGTAAAAATAGAAGGTAATGTTGTACTTTTAAACTATTTGTATATACACAATTGCCATTTCTTTACTAGTTTGCAGTATGTTCTAAAACATACATATAACATACATTTAAATAACAAACACATAAGGGGCTATCGACTAACTGCTGTTTGACTTTCTTACAACCAATGTGAAAGTTGCCCTTGTTGCAACTATAATAAACGTCAGTGATCCAGATAGGGAAGATCAAAGAATAGCAGGCAAAGTTTTCAACAATAACGCCAATTTTTGCCTGCTTTCTGCAACAAAACTAAACAACCGCCGTTAGTGGATAACCCCTACATTAGACACTGTGCAAAGTCCATCTGCAGATCATTATAAAACTGATCAATATAAAAATTATTAGCAATGCACTTAATTCAAATATTTAGAGTAGGTTAAGTGGTCAAACAACACAGTGCTAAAGGCAAATAGTAAGCACGTTTTTTAGCTTTACCTCTGCGTTTACATAGAGTGGAAAATGAAAATTAGTAAAATATATTTGTCTATTTTCTGTATTTGCAGTCAGGCCGTTATGCCAGGTTATTATAAAATGGAAATGGGTTTGGTGAGGGTATAAATATAAACCTACCACACTCAATCTCATTTACGAGAGTATGCAGGAACCTGTGTGGTAAAATTAGATTAGGACCTACTTTGGGAAGTTTCCTTGTTGTGGCAGGTGATCGTAACACTTTCATGTTAACATAAATCCTCTATTATTGTTTAAACATGGAGTTATAGCACAGATAATTATAATGTTTGGTATGTTTTATACCTGACGGGAGGCTGGTTACTGGTGGCTTATGCTGCTGTCCAAGTAGGGAATAGAATTCGAGACCACTTTCTATGTATATGTTTTGCACGTGTAGCACTGAAAGAGTTGGCAGACACACCCTAAGGTCCATACTTCTGCATTATGTGTGGGTCACCATCCAGTTTGCACTCCTGAAGCCTTTGCTTACTAGCCTGAGTACCTGCTGCCCTTTGCTGGAATCCTGGATCACTGCCTCCAGTCTGGCCCCTAGCCTTCATTACGCCAATATTCCCAGTGCATTCGAGACCCTGGTTCCTCCAGTGCCTTCAAGACCCTTGCTCCTCCAGTGCCTCTGAGAACCCTGCCTTTCCAAGTGCTCTCTAGATCAGTGCCTACTGTGTCTAAGCTGTGTGTCTCCTTGTAACTTGTTTGTACTCTCCTTGTCTGTGTGTCTTCAACCTGTGTATCGTGTCCTGTCTACATGTGTCTCCAAGGGCTCTGTTTTACCGTTTGTCCTATATTCCTGCCCAACCCCTGTGTTTAGCCCTGCTTTATTACTGATCCCACAGTCATTCTTATTGCATCTAGTTTATTCCAGATATTCCAGATATTGCCCTGTTATTTTCTTTGCCTTGTTTCTAAAAAAACCTTTGTACCACATTTCAGTCTCAGTATCCCTTTGTATCGACTGCAACCTGGGCTGTGCACCTTACACTATTAGGGTTAAAGTCTCTACTTGTATTTTGGTTAGAGATAAGTTTTCTCTTTCTGCTTGTTAAACAGTTAGGGCTATCTTTTTTAATTGTAAAATTCCAAATTAATCTTAATCCCATGGCTGAGGATGACATGCTAGCGACATCCTCCGCTTTCTCGCTAGCATGTGGAGGATGTCTCCAGCATGTCGAAGAAGTTCCATGGTCCAGTGCCGACCGCAGACTTCTCCTGCAGGAGGCTGACATCTTGAATACCAGTCCTGCCTGTGGGACATCCCCGCGCACACGGTCGTCATAGCGCATGTGCTGATGACGTCAGAAACGGGACATCCCCCAGCATTACCTAGTCTTTTGGACCCCCCCCCCATCTCTGGAAACATGGAAGCTATAGAATCATGAGAGTAAAGTCCAGAGCATGACCTTTCCAATTATATGAAACATGACCGGGTTTCATGTAAAAATAAATAAATTGCAATTTGTTTTTGTTCTAATGCATCGTTACTGTACACTTTGATTATAAAGTGAACTAACTTACTTCTTATTCTGCACTCACTCACCATCTCCTTTCCCATTTCACCAGCAAGTTTGGAGGCGATGGCACATTGCATTATTACGCATTTTTCCATCAATATTCATAAATGATCTGCCCAACGTCTTCAAAGCCTCAACTGTACACATGTACGCAGACGACACTGTAATCTATACCAGCAAACCAAATCTCCCACACCTGGAGGCAGTTACTACATAAACTGCAAACTCCCCATCTATCAGGGTTATTCAAAGAGAATCGAAAAGCCACCACACGTTCGGTGACTTTTCGCTCTCTTCAATTCGGTACGATTTGGCGATCCCATTTCGGCCACCCTGCGGTGTATTCAGCAAGCACCACAGGGCTGCCGTAATGCAGGGAAAAGTCGCCGCAAACCCGCTGAAGACTCACCACAAAACCTGGTGAATGCACATCTAAACCCGCAAAAACATCTGGATTAACCCCACCGAACACGCCGGAGAAACCCGAGCAGGAGCCGATCAGAGCGCATAGCAGCCGCCGGAAAAACCCGACACCACAGACGAATGGAGTAAAAGAAAAAAAAAAAACAGTACGCTTGAATGTTTGAAAAGTGAAACGCTGTTTGCAAACAAACTACTGAGTGAAAATGTATGAAATTTACATATAAGATCCAATGAATGATAATAAAAAAGGCTGTTACAGAAAAAGAAAAAAAAACGTTTAAAAAATATCCCAAAAAATGCTTAAAAGATCCTAAAAAAATCTATAAATAAAGAGACTTTTTACTGCAGAGTATTATAATCAACGGTTTATTAGATATTGAATTATATTGATTTTCAGCGTTCGGTTACCTTTTGGCAGCCATTCGGATCTCTTTGAATAACCCTGATAGTGAATATATTTATTTTCTGTTAATATGTATATTTGTGCTGGTTTTTTTTTAATACCTTGCATTTTATTACTTTGTATTTCTGTAACAATTGTAACAATTCAATGTTCTTGAACCCAGGACATACTTGAAAACGAGAGAAATCTCAATGTATCCTTCCTGGTAAAATCCTTTATAGATAAATAAATAAAACTGCCGTACATCAACAAGGAGTGCTGGGGGTTGTTTGGAACCCTGTGTCTCTAATCTTTGGGTTTGGGTCGAAATCCCTACAACCAGGTTCCCTACTGCCAAAATCCAGACAGCCAACTTCCCTACACAGACAACTCCCTGACGGCCACTTCCCTACACAGACAACTCCCCGACGACCAACTTCCAGACATCCAAAATTCCAGCGGCTAACACTAACCCTACTCCCTAAACCTAGCCCTAACCCTAACCACCCCTAAACCTAGCCCTAAACCTAGCCATAACCCTAACCCCTTAAACCTAGCCCTAACCCTAACTCCCCTAAATCTAGCCCTAACCCTACCCCCCCTAAATCTAGCCCTAACCCCCTAAACCTAGCCCTAACCCCCCTAAATCTAGCCCTAACCCTAACCCCCAAACCTAGCCCTAACCCCCCTAAACCTAGCCTTAACCATAACCCCCTAAACCTAACCCTAACCCCCAAACCTAGCCCTAACCCCCTAAACCTAGCCCTAGCCCTAACCCCCTAAACCTAGCCCTAACCCCCTAAACCTAGCACTAACCCCCTAAACCTAGCACTAACCCCCTAAACCTAGCACTAACCCTAACCCCCCTAAACCGAGCCCTAACCCTAACCCCCCTAAACCTAGGGTTAGGGTGTTAGTATTAGGGTTAGCTGCTGGGATTATGGATGTCTGAAAGTTGGCCGTGTAGGGAAGTTGGGATGTCCGGCACTTGTTCTGTCTGGAAGTTGGCCGTCGGGATGTTGGCATTAGGGAACCTGGCTGTAGGGATTTTGTCCGGCACCCCTAATCTTTACACTGCACAATGTCAAGTGAGGTGTCATTGGAAAGGTCAGTGTGGTCAATAATGCCAAATATGACTACATAATGTGTAAAAGTAGAAAAATGAAAATAAATAAATTCAAAATGTACTTATGTTTCTCTCCTCTAAAGCAGTGCCAATATGTACTTTTACTTATAAAGCAAATATTGTTTATGCTGCATATATTTCTGTTTCCCCCCTTCCCCCCTTTTTCTTTTCTGCATCCCTATGTTTTTTTTCCCCTGAAAACTTAAGAAACTTTGGGTCCTATTACATTCTTCACGCAAAAACGCTCGCGCAACACGTGAATTTGTGCGCCCAGCATTAAACGTTAACGCGCGTAAATCAACGCTGGAATTACAATCCTCGCGCATTTTTTCATCCGTCGAGCAATAACACGCCTAAAACGGAAAAGCAAAAACGCACACGCAGCAACGTTGCATGCAGAAATAAATGTGCGGACTGTTTTTTGCACGCTATTCAGCCAATCAGAATTAAGAACCACAATTGTCTCCCATTAAATTTTTGCGCCTGTCAAAGTCAATCTACGCATATATGCTGCATCAATAAAAAAAGCTCACACAACTTCTCAAATTTATTGGTTTGGTATGTTTAGAATGTGTAACTATACTTTGCTGCATTTTTTTTTGAGCTGGTGTATTTGGTTTTGGCCAGGTTGATAGAATTTGGCATTAACACCAGCTTTTAGGAGCTGCTAAAATTATGCGCGCAAAGGCTGTGCGTTACAAACTGCACATAGATTGTAATACCATCCGCGTACCAGCACCCAAACGCATTTGCTCTCACAATGTTAAGTATAGGACGCGCGACATACAGTAAGCTCGCGCATCGTTCGCACAGGTTCACCGGCAGTAGACGTATACGCTCGTTTGTTGCGCTGAGATTGTAATACGACGTTCAGCGCAAAGGGTTTTGCCCCTCGCGTAAATGCATTTTTGCGCGGGCACAAACGTATGCACGAAGATTGTAATTGGGCCATTTATATTTAAAAAAAAAAACAGGGATAGATGATAAGTAAGGAGAAGTGACCACTGGAGTTAGCAGCAACTAATTAATAGAGTACTGAGAGTGAAAGCTGGACTGATGAGGGTCAAGTAGGAAGTTGGCAGTAAGTTCCATATAGAATTCATGAAGATATAAATTTCATCAAAATTTCGCTGCTCTCTCATTCAGCGCACTTCGGTATGCTTCAGAGATATCAGTTCACCGACTCCGTGGTGAATTCAGTATTCACCGCAGGGTCCCCGAAGTGCGCCGAAAGGAACGGAGACATTTTCAGGATTAAATATGGCGACCAGAAAGTGGGAAGAGTGTGTTAAATAAGTCAGAGAGAGACTGGAGAACATAAGGTTCAGAGTATTGCCAACTTGATGGATAGAAGAATTGGCCCACTGCATGAGGACCATGGATGAAGTGATGGAGAGTTTAGAGGAGGAGTGTTGGTAGGTAAGTCAATAGGAATGGTGAAATAAAGCAGACCAACTGTACATAGCTCTGAAAAGCCCAAATTAATTACCACACAGTAGCTCCTCAGGAGTGCTCCATGGATCTTGGAGTGACCAAACCCATTAGAAGTTCCAACAAAAAATAAAAAGGGAGCTGAGCACATTCCAACTGCAGATAAGACACCTTTATTTTTTAAATGAAAAGCCTAAGGCTTGAAAAAGGCTGCACAGTCAGTGAAATGCTTTTGATTTCCTAAATAAAAGGTGTCATATCAGCAGTTGAATTGTGCTCAGGTCCCTTTTTATTTTTAATAGGAATGTTGAAGCCTCCAAGGATGACAGAAGAGATGCCAGAAGAAAAAAGTCAAAGAACCAGGTCGAGGAGTGTTCCAGAAAGGGTTCAGGGTACCCAAGGAGTCGATAAATTATTGATATTTGTAGAGATATGGGTGGAAGAGGTGGATAGTGAAGGACTTCAAAGGGGGAGAATTGGAGGGATTGTATGGAGGGAATAGGCTGGAAGGAGCACGTGGAAGAGAGGATAAATCTCCCAACCCCACCCTTGTAGTCGCCAAGTCTATGTATGTGACACAGATGGAGGATACCATAGAAGTGGGAGGGGTAGTAGTGTCAGAGGGAGAGGTAGGCTTTTGTAAGAGCCAGGAGATATAGTGAGCAAGGGATAAAGAAGTTATGCAGAAAAAGAGAATTTATTGATGCCACAAGCAGAATGGACATTCTAAAGGGTGCGATATAATTGCATAGCACTGATAGGAAGGAAAGGAATTTGAATAATATTGATGGGATTTCTAGTGGCAGTGAGTTGAGTGTAGGACCAGGGTGAGGAGTGACATCCTTCACCATCAGGAGCAGTAAAATAGAGAAGGGAAGAGTGTGAGAGCTTAGAGAGTTGTGATAACGTAAATCTGAGTGTATGAGAAGCAGGATTGAATAAACGAGAAGATAAAACTTGAGAAAAAGGGTGACGTAAGGTCTGGCATGACCTAACTTATCCCAAGTGGCGAAGCCATGAATGGGAACAGGAAAGGCTCTATTTATGGATTGGACTCTGGCACACGAGCCAAAGGGTGCTGTGTCAAGGTTTTGGCCTCTCATTGATAATTTCAGTGACAGTAACTAGATGAAGATAGCATGGCCATAACAAATGAGGCCTTGACTACAACGTCAAAGATGACAGACAGGCGAGGCAGTAACTGTGAAGTGGGCAAAATTTGTTAGATTCTGTTACTTTACGTTTAGTTTTGGACGAAACCGATTAGTAATTTCGAACGTGCTTCCAAAATACAAAACGGTAAAATTGTCCAAAGTGCAATTCGGAACTAAACAAAACACACAGCTCTAGAAGATAGCACTCTATTTCCAGGAGAAATACAATTGCTGCACACAGGAATAGGTATTTCTATCCCTACAGGACAAGTCAAACTTGGCCTTAAGAGGAGCACAGGTAAGGGGTGGAGTAATTGATGCAGATTATCATGTAGAAATCTAATTTATGCTGTTGAATTCAGGTAAAGAACCAATAACACTTAAGCATGGGAATAAAATGGTGCAGCTGCTAATGGCCAAAGTAGTGAGAGTTGATGCACCTGTTGACCGCACAGCAAGTGGATCAAGAGTATTTTATCCTCTCACTTAAATCGAGGGGCAACGGTATGGGTACAGTAACATCAGGGCACTACAAGGATGGCAGAAATAGTTGCCACTGGAGAAAATACCACTGTTGTAGTAGTGTATGAAGGAAAGTGCGGGGCATCATGTGCCATCTTCATAATGCTATATGCGTGAATAATTACCTTTTGCATTTTGGTTTACAGATCATTGTTCATATCAGAGGTGCTCTACTAAGTCCCTAAATCCGAGGATAAGAGCAGATATTGCAATACAGACGGTAACTCCACACATAAAATGACTGCTTCCGTCTTGCTGATGAACTCTTCTGGGTTCCAAACTCATGTTGGAACTCACGTTGGAACTCACGTTACTCTCGAGTCTTCCATTTTGCTGTTGTGAACAGGGCCACCATCAGGGGTGTGGCATCCCATGAAATCTTCAGGGCCCAAATGGATCCAGGAGGCCCTGGCCCTTGCCAAAGTCTTTGCAACTTGTCTAAATGTAAATATGTAAGGGTCCCTTCATACCACCCAGGACTGACCCATCAAGATACCACCAAATTTTCTGGTGGGCTGTATCATCTGAAGCCAGTAAGAGCACTCTGACTCATCACAGAGGGTGCAATTATTATGGCCTACACCAGTAAGGCGGGCCTCGACTAGCGATTCATTAAAGGGCCCCAAGATTTCTAAAGGCAGCCCTGGTTATGACATCACTTCCTTTGCTGACAGGTCTACTCTGTTTCTCCTTCCTTTGACGAGCAGGGTTCCTCCCCCACTATTTTCTAGCGACCTGAGTTAGCTTTCATATTAGCAGTATGATTTTTCCACTGGGTCTCAAATCCTCTGGTGTCTCCATTCATGATAAAATATATAAAAATATAATATAATAATACATAAAGAATGAATAAAAATGCAGTGTATTCACCTTAAAGATATTATTAGCGGCTAGTTATACATAAACAAATGAAGTAAAATAAATCTTCTATATTACTCATCTAAAAATGCTACTATACCTAACCTTAAAAAAATATTTTTTTTTAATCTAATTTAATATTTAATATTAGGATAGACCTAATATTCCAAATTAAATTAATATTTATTAATTTCATATAATAAAAGTATAAATTGTATATTATTCTATTAAATAAATACTGCTAAATATATGTGCATACATATAAACACATGCAATAAAATAATTTTTCCAAATAACCAGAAAAAGTTGCAGAGTAATCCCTTATAAGGGAATTATTTTACTAGAACACAGATGGAAAAATAACCTCTTCTATCACCTTCTCTTACAAAAAATGGCACCATTCAAATTCCTGGCCCAATGGGGCCAAAGTGTTATAATTAAAAATGAACTTCATCTCCTCTTTTCCTCGTTTAATCATATTGTCTTCACCTCTCCAATTCCCTTTAACTTTCTTTAGGGCCACAAACCTTATTCCCTGAGGATTCTGATTGTGTACTTCCTTAAAATGCAGTGACACATTATGATTGTCATAACCTTTTCTTCTATATCTCATATGTTCACCTGTATATGTATTCTCAGAGGTCTAGTTTCCTTCCAATATATGGTAACCCACAAGGACAAATCAATAAGTATATTACATGACTAATGAAACATTACAATTACAAATTCAGAAGTTATAATATTGATCTGATCTTGAAATTTTTTTCTATGGTTATACAGTAAGTTTACAACCTACACAGAACTTGCATCCATGAAAGCTGTTTTTTAATGGAACCATTGCGTTCACCTTTCTTCTCTTAAGTAACTCCTCACCAACTTATATATTAAATTCTTACTTCTCCTACATATAAATGTGTGGTTTTTTTTAAATAATATCCTGCAACTCTTGATCCTCCCTTAAGTTTAGCCAATATTTAATATTTTTTTTAACACTCTCTGTGTTGATTTTATAAATAAAAGGCCTTATAAATAAAATAAAAAAGACTTCAGTTCCGCTTGTCTATCCAAAAAGTAAAAAGTGGAAAAAGGAAGGGGAAATTTAAAGAGGGGTAGGTATTTAAACCAGACAACAATTGGAGGGGGGGGGGGGGTAGCTGAATTCTCATATTATTTTATAATGGGGGTGACCCAGGGCCAAGGTAAGCAGACAAAGTTATGATATCCGCCAAAATGGCTCGCCTTGGCGGACCCGACCTCCCCGCTTAAAAAAGTAAAACGGGGGGCTCAGAACCCCACCCGCCCTTATGTAGTCCATCCCTGCTAATCAGCAAAGCATTCTTACAGTAAAGCAAAAATAGATGAAATGGCAATGGTGAACAATATAAAAATGGACAACTGCCATGACCAGGAATCAAACAAAAATAAACCTTAAGTCATAAAAGTCTATCAGTAGACTAGTCAGTAGGACTAGTCTATCACTAGTCCTCACATACAAAGCTCTTTATAACTGCGTCCCTGACTATATTTCCTCCCTTATTAGCAGGTACATTCTGTCCCAAACACTTTGCTCTGCCAATGATCTAACGCTATCAGTTCTTAGTACCTGCACCCCAACTCTCCCCTACAAGACTTCTCCCAAGCTGCCCCCTTTCTATGGAACTCCTTCCCTTGCAACATCAGACTCTCCTCATCTCTCCAGTACGTCAAGAAGTCTCTGAAAACACATTACTTTAGAGAAGACTATCGGCTCACTCCATAATCCCCAATTGTTCATTTCTTGCTCCATCTTCCCAGACAGCCGACATGCACCCCTTCTACGTCTTGTACTCTATTCACCCTCACCTAGTGTCACCCCTATCCTCTTTGATTGTAAGCTCTTGAGCAATGTCTTCTCTCCTACTGTTCTGTGTGTGTAATATGTTGGTATATTTGTAAATGTGTCTCTCCCATTGTACAGCACTATGAAACTTGTTGGCACTTTATGAATGCTTGTAACTGTAACTGTAACTGTAACCTGTGCAGTAAAATGTAAACTTTATTAGAAATCATAAATCCAAGCCATTGTATGCACACTAAATGGATAATACCAGAAGTACCTCCCAAAATAGATGTCACTAATTCTATAAATCAAATTAAATCAGGGTCACCAAAATAACTCCCATTAAAGGGATACTCTAGGCAACATGACCACCTAAGCTTTTTTAGGTGGTCATGATGCCCGGAGTATGCCGCCCTCTGTCCCCCCTCCCTCCGCTCAGCAGTTCAGCTGAAAAAGCTGAAAACAGCTGAGAGAGGCAGAGGAGTTTACTCCGCCCTCCCAGCTGTCAGTCAGCAGAGCGGGATTCAGATTTCCCGCTTCTGCCGACTATTGCCGAGTAGGAGACGTCATCTGTGGGGTGTATGATTTGATGAGTTCAAACATTATGGGTCTTTGTATCCCATTCCAGTTGCAATGAATGCATTTGCCTAAAGGAATGGGTTAAGAGGCATTACCATCCCATATCAGTTGTCCAGGGATAAATTTAGGGATGTGTGTTTCGTACCGATTTGTTTTTCTCACGAAACTGGCCGATTCGGTGCTTCGGATTTGTCTGATGTTCCGAACCGGACCGGCAACGAACTACACACCATCCGAAATATTTCCCAAAACAAAATAAAAAAAAAAATCGTTATATCGTATGGACGTGAAATTTGTAAAATCGCAAGTCATTTTCGTTCTATTCGCGATTTCGGTTCCGTTTCGGTTCATTTTGGACAACGTATTTTCGTATCGTTTCGAGTCCGTTTCGGTTCCATTGCTGATTTCGTAATTTCGCATCGTCAGTCACTTTTTTCATTTGTTGCAGTGCTTTCTTTCTGCATCAATAATATCTTTATTTTAAATATTGAATTAGATTTTCCCTAAATCCCCAGTCTAAATAAAGTTGTGCAATGCATATTCATAAGAAAAAAAGGATCTTTCATAAAAAACGATACGTGCGAAGGAACGAATCAGCAGGATTACTATATCGACCGAAATATTGGAGCATCCGAAATGCCATACGTCTAAAGTCAAAACGAAAAGTACCCTTTGAAACTAAAAGAACAGACGATCATAAAGACCAAAATTTCCCGATTTCACAAAACAAAAATTGATACGAAACAACGAGCCCAAACGAAATGAGCCAAAACCAAAACGATCCGAAACAAAACATTTGAAAAACCGAACGTGCCAAAACGAAATGAAAAAAAAAAACATGTGCACATCTCTAGATGAATTCAATGTTTTGAAGAGGATAAGCAATCAGTTGCCAATATATTCCTTGCAGAATCCTCTGCACAGTATTACTAATCCTTACTATCCCTACTCACAGTACTAACAATGCAAATACAGTTGTGTTCAAAATTATTCAACCCCCAATGCTGTAAAGGGTTTTAGGGAATTTAGTGTACATTTGTAATTGTATTCAGAATGAAATCCTACAAGGACTTTTTAAAGAACCATATGCAACTAAAATGACATCAATTGGTTTTGTAATACAGTAGTAAATGTTTCTTGACACAATTATTCAACCCCTTAAAGACTACCACTCTGAAGAACAGAGGTTCATTCAAGTGTTTTCAATCAGGTATTGAAAACACCTGTGGATGTCACGGAGCAGCAATAAAGCATAATAAGCACCAATTAGGCAGCTTTAAAATGACTGTGATACTCAGCTCCTTCTAGACATTTACTGGTGTGGTTACAAACATGGTGAAGTCAAGAGAATGGTCCAGGAAGACAAGAGAAGAGGTGATTACTCTTCACAGGAAGGGCAATGGCTATAAGAAGATTGCAAAGATGTTAAACATACCAAGAGAGACCATAGGAAGCATCATTTGCAAATTCAAGGCAAAGGGCACTGTTGAAACGCTACCTGGTCGTGGCAGAAAGAAGATGCTGACTTCGACTGCTGTGCGCTACCTGAAGCGTAGAGTGGAGAAAAGTCCCCGTGTGACTGCTGAGGAACTGAGAAAAGATTTGTCAGATGTGGGTACTGAAGTTTCAGCTCAGACAATACGGCGCACACTGCGTAATGAAGGCCTCCATGCCAAAACTCCCAGGCGCACCCCCTTGCTGTCTCCAAAGAATAAGGGTTGACTGTACTATGCCAAAAGTCATGTGGACAAACCACAGACGTTTTGGGATAGTGTTCTGTGGACTGATTAAACAAAATTAGAACTGTTTGGGCCCATGGATCAACGCTATGTTTGGAGGAGGAAGAACAAGGCCTATGAAGAAAAGAACACCTTGCCTACTGTGAAGCATGGCGGGGGGTTAATCATGCTTTGGGGCTGTTTTGCTTCTGCAGGTACAGGGAAGCTTCAGCGTGTACAAGGTACCATGAATTCTCTTCAGTACCAGGAGATATTGGATGACAATGTGATGCAGTCCGTCACAAACCTGAGGCTTGGGAGACGTTGGACCTTTCAACAGGACAATGATCCCAAGCATACCTCCAAGTCCACTAGAGCATGGTTGCAGATTAAAGGCTGGAACATTTTGGAGTGGCCATCGCAGTCACCTGACTTAAATCCGATTGAGAACCTCTGGTGGGACTTAAACAAAGCAGTTGCAGTGCGCAAGCCTAAGAATGTGACTGAACTGGAGGCTTTTGCCCAAGACGAATGGGCGAAGATACCCGTAGATCGCTGCAAGACACTTGTGTCAAGCTATGCTTCACGTTTAAAAGCTGTTATAACTGTAAAAGGATGTTGTACTAAGTACTAAGATTGAATGTCACTTGGGGGTTGAATAAAACTGATAATGATGTGAGCACAGAAAAGACATTTGTGGTTATTTCAATATAAATGTTATGTTATATTTGTCTGACCTACAGGTGCCTCTTTGATTTAATTGTAAGCAAGATGACTGTGATCAAAATCAATGTCAAACTGGCCAAAACACTCAATTTCAGTGGGGGTTGAATAATTTTGAACACAACTGTATGTACAATAGCTGAACAAAAGTCAATAATGAAAAAATAACAACAAAAAATATATTAGAAGCCTCTAAGCAAGCATACCAGAGACCTTGTATACCAACGTTTTGGTGTTAAAGCCTTTGTGAAGGGTTATATTATAACTTACCCACAGCATAATATATGAAGGGAATTATGCACCCACAAATAGAGAACGGCGATCAAAGGGCCTTCCTCCACGTGCAGCACCCGGATTCCAGCCGCCTCCAACACGCATGCGCAAACCCAGTCAGGGCGCATGCGGGGCACAGAATTTACTTTTTCACACCATTCTGCAGTGGCAGCCATCACTCACTATTTGCAGCAAAGATTTCAGGCAGCTCAGAAGGTCCCTGTTGCACATGTGTAAATTGTAGTGCATTTTATTTTAGTTTCTTTCGTTTTTTGTACCGAGCAGTTTCGTATCTCTTGAGTCATACGAAAACTAAATTATCCCAAAATTCGGACTAAATCGTTTTAGTACTAAAACGAATGCACATGTCTACCAGACATGGACCCCTTGCTTGAAGTGCCTAGAGGGGTGTCAGCTATACCCTCCTGACGAGGCCTAACAAGGCCAAAACGATCGTCAGGGGGTTGCTGCACCTCTCGTGCAGGGATGACGTCCTTGGCAGTCAGCACTGGCCACCCTCATTGGGTGAGAGCAGACTGATTTGCATATGGAGCATTCATCCCTGTAATGGCACAAGCAAGCTAAAACCTTGTGAGACCTGAGCGGGCACCCCCCGTAGAGCAGGCCACTAGTGCTGTTGCTTGTCCTCAGGATCCTTACACCCCCCCTTTCTCTCACTACATAGTTACTGTACATAGCCTGAAAAAAGACATGCGTCCATCGAGTTCAGCCTTTCACACATCACCTACTGTTGTTGATCCAAAAGAGGGGAAAAAAACCCAGTCTGAAGTGCTTGCCAATATGCAGCATACTGGGAAAACTTTGTGGATTACAGAGCTCCACAGCAATAAAACTTGCAGCAATATTCTGTGTGTATGAGCGTGTGAGCGTGTGATAGTAGTCACTTTAGATTTGTGTTACATGGACCTAAAGATGCATTTGGGAGGTGTGGGCCTGATTTGTTATATTGTTATATTGTAAAGTCGCCCTTGTACTAACAATTCTAGGAACAGGATGTTTGCGTTTCTGTGCCCTATTTCCTGATGCCTGTGTTATATTATTATTCCCTGATGTGTTTATTGTAGTGTCATGTTGTATACACTGTAAGTAATTGATTTGTTTCCATATGCTTCTATCCAACCTCCCGGGATCTGGCTTAAACCAGATCTCTCTGCCCCCCCCATCTATTGCACAAAGGCGTGTGTGTTGGAAGGGGAAGACTATTAGAAGGCTATTCAGTATAGCAATGCCAGAGCTTGTTTTACCTTTGTATTCTGCACATCCCCTTGACTGTGTTTGTAATTGTAAACTCTAAATAAATTAATAAATAGTTTTGTATTCACCCTAGAATGAGCTCTGGCTATTGACTGGGTGGATTTGGGACACAATCAGTACTCCTTTAGAATACCGCCGGCAAGGGGAGCCTTTATGCACGTGGATATCCATCCTGGGTACTGATCGCCTCGTAACAGAGCGTATCAAAGAGCTCCATAGCAATAAAACTCAAAAATAATAACATTTAACTTTTTGTTGTTAAAATAATGTATTTATGAAAATACAGTTCACTATTAAAAATGTATTTCATTAAAATTATACTTAAACAAAATATTAAAATATATTAAAATATTAATTATATATTAAAATCAATTTAAATACAGTTTCAATAAAAAGTATGTGAACCCTTTGGGATAACGTGGAGTTTTGCATGAATTGGTCATAAAATGTGCTCTGAACATTTGAACATGTGAAGTCACAACAATTTGAAAAACACAGTCTGCTTAAAATAATACAACACAAACATTATATGTTTTCATGTTTTTATTGAACAGAACATGTAAACATTCACAGTGCAGGGTGGAAAAAGTATGTGAACCCCTAGCCTAATGACTTCTCCAAGAGCTAATTGGAGCCAGGAGTGAGCCAACCTTGAGTCCAATCAGTGTGATATTATTGGATGTGTTGCTGAAAGCTGTCTTTTTTATATTGCAGTAAATAAATGAAGAGCTTAAACCATTGTATAAAAAGTGGCATTTGCTATAAATACAAGATCGGTAAAGCTGTCCTGCCCTTTAAAAACACACACCAGTTTTGGGTTTACTAGTTTCAAGAAGCACTGCCTGATGTGAACCATGCCTCGCAGAAAAGAGATCTCAGAAAACCTACGATCAAGAATTGTTGACTTGCATGAAGCTGGAAAGGGTTACAAAAGTATCTCCAAAAGCCTTGATGTTCATGTGTCCACGGTAAAACAGACTGTCTACAAATGGAGAAAGTTCAGCACTGTTGCTACTCTCCCTAGGCGTAGTCGTCCTGTAAAGATGACTGCAAGAGCACAGCGCAGAATGCTTAAAGAGGTAAAGAAGAATCCTAGAGTGTCAGCTAAAGACTTACAGAAATCTCTGGCACATGCTAACATTTTTGTTGACACATCTACAATAAGGAAAACATTAAACAAGAATGGAGTACATGGGAGGACACCACGGAGGAAGCCATTGCTGTCCAAAAAGAATATTGCAGAACGTTTGAAGTTTGCAAAAGAGCACCTGGATGTTCCACAGCACTACTGGCAAAATATTCTGTGGACAGATGAAACCAAAATTGAGTTGTTTGGAAAAAACACACAACACTATGTGTGGAGAAAAAAAGGCACAGCACACCAACATCAAAACCTCATCCCCACTGTAAAACATGGAGGAGGGAGCATCATGGTTTGGGGCTGCTTTGCTGCCTCAGGGCCTGGATGGATTGTTGTCATTGATGGAAAAATGAATTCCAGAGTTTATCAAGACATTTTGCAGGAAAACGTAAGACCATCTGTCCGCCAACTGAAGCTCCGCAGAGGATGGGTGATGCAACAGGACAGTCACCCACAGCATACAAGTAATTCAACAAAAGAATGGCTTCAACAAAACAAAATACGCCTTCTGGAGTGGCCCAGTCAGAGTCCTGACCTCAACCCGATTGAAATGCTGTGGCATGACCTTAAGAGAGCGATTCACACCAGACATCCCAAGAATATTGCTACACTGAAACAGTTTTGTGAAGAGGGGTGGTCCAAAATTACTCCAGATTGTTGTGCAGGTCTGATCTGCAACTACAGGAAACGCTTGGTTGAGGTTATTACTGCCAAAGGAGGGTCAACCAGTTATTAAGTCCAAAGTTTCACATACTTTTTCCACCCTGCACTGTGAATGTTTACATGTTCTGTTCAATAAAAACATGAAAACATATAATGTTTGTGATGTATTATTTTAAGCAGACTGTTTTTCAAATTGTTGTGATTTAGATGAAGATCAGAGCACATTTTATGACCAATTCATGCAAAACTCCACGTAATCCCATACTTTTTCTTCCAACTGTATGTTAAAGTATATATGAAAAAATAAATTTGTTAGGGCAGCAGCATTGTTTAACCTCTTCACCTATCAATTGATTTTCCAAAAGAACATTGTTAGAAACCAGTGGTTTTTTGGAAAATCATTTTCAATTCATTTTAACATAAGAAATATTTGAGCATATATCCATTTGATGTCTTTCTGTAAATAACCTGTTTTTGGCCAGTAGATGGCGCCATCTACCGCCAAATTGAGTTAAAGGTTTGAGCGGCTGGTCTCCTTTCTTCTTTTTCTCCCTGCATCGGCTGCTGACAGCTACTGAAAGCACAATATTTCAGAGCTTTGAGCAGCTGACTTTACAGTTTAACTCTTTGGGCATTATGCCTACAGGGTTAAAACTTTGGGGTCACCTTCTGCAGCCCAAAAGCAAACAAAATTTGTTTGCAGCAAACAAATTTCATTTGCTTTTGGGCTGCAGATCACCATACCGAGATATCTCGATATCGGGGCACCAGATGGTGCCTTTGAAGCCCAAGATATTTAGATATCGGTAGTGAATGGGGTTAAGGGACACTACCACTTAAGGGACACTACCACTTAAGGGACACATACGCTGAAACTAGATTACTTGTGCATTACAAATAAAACCACATTATAAAACACATGCTGATTTTTTTTACTTTGTTTGAAGTAATTGCATGCAAAAAGGAAAAATAAAGTAAGGTTTTGATCTGTTTCTATTTTGTGCATTTTTCCCATGATGCAACATTTAGCAAAAGCTTTGCGGCTTTCGTTTATTTAATCTACATTATTTAACAGTTAATAAGGTGGAGGGCAGAATGTTTAGATACCGTAGCATGAGGGTATTGTTCTCCGGGCTAACTGAGATAAGAGATGGCAGCTGATTGAGATATGACAAGGAGTTTAAAAAAATTCTAATCTACCCCAGTTGATGTCCTTTGAATACATACAACACAATACAATGAATTGAGTTGCTGATCAAGCAATAGACTCCATTATATGGCCAATATCACACAGTGAGGATCAAGTGAGATAAAGATACTGTGTGCGTTGGGGAGGGTACAGTAGTTTACAGCACACAAGATCACAAAGTGGATTACATAAAGTGACGCATATAGAGTATAATATCTTCTTAACTAAACAAACAAGAGGTACTCAAAGCAAATGTAAAGGCTACATAAAATAAACACAATAAGGACATTTGTTTGTTTGTGGTGTTGTCCCTTCAACTTTATAAGGGGAAAAAAGGGGTATATTTTTAAAACATTATGTAATCATGTTGGATATCATTGGAAAGGCCAGACTGTCCTTGTAGGTTTTACAAATCTGGAGATACAGGGGTCAGCTCCAAAGACCCCTTCATCTCCTCTAATGGGATATCCCTGCTAGGCAGGGGGAATCGTGGCTTGTGACATCATGACTCCTGCAGCCCAGGAGGCAGTCCCACAGTGCCCGTTGTGGCTGAAGATCCTGCTCAGAATTCCCATGATGCTCCGGGCTTCCTCTAATCTGGGCTTTCTCCCATCCGGGCCCTCGGGTGGTGCTGAACGCCCAATGGGTTACTACTCTGCCCCTGGGACAGGTCGTTCCCAGTCAATTCCAAGGAGGCAACTGGGAATCTAAAAAGACCCAGGCTTCATCTTGGTTATTTGCAGAGAATGCACAACCAGCATGCAAGATCATCCGGTAGCATGTGAGTCCCCAATAGTAACAGATGCCACAATCTCTCATGAGAGTGATTATGCCTCAGAAGTTTCGGCATGCCATTAGTGCAAGGAACAATAGGTCTTGATAAGCAGAAATTCTCAGAGTCTTAGGTCACCGTGGGTACATTTCTACCCTGCTTGAGTATCGTTGTGTAGGCATCAATGTCTCTGCATTCTATTTGATTTTATTTTTGTTTTTTCTGTGATACCCCTTTACGACCATGGAGAATGATGGGAAATGTAGTTTGTGTGTTTCTTGCTCCTACAATTGTTTGTAATCTATGCACTGACTTATATAAATGTGTATGTAAAGCAACACTGAATATGCTATGTTGTATGGCATGATTAAGGTCTTAAGGGCCAAAACGTCACTTTCATTTTATCCGCATTCCAATAAAGATCCATGTACAATACACTTGGAGTGCCTTTCATCCTCTTGGAATATATAGGTAGCCTGCAAAGTCTCACAAGAAGTGTGAATTTAGTTGAGACTCCTAGAAGCCCCACCGAGGCGTCTGCAATTGACGACATAAATGATGCCACGATGGTGCTGCATGTTGCGGCCTATACAAAAAAACAGTAGTTGCACAAAAAAAAAAAAAAAAATAGCTTTTCCAAGTCGAAAATGATATGTTGGGATAACCTTTTAGTTATCTTATAATAACAAGATGTTATTGTAACAGACCTCAGAACCCCAACTGGTTCACATCTGCTAATGTTGCACTCTTGCCAGACACCTGCTCTCCCACCAGAGATACTTCATGCCTTCACCAACCCTTAGCCAAAGCTAAATGACAGGTTCAATGAAAGAGTGGTTAGAGCATTCTACAGAAATGAGGCAGCATTCAGAACCTGGAGTTAATCAGAGAGACAGATAGACTTTAACCCTTTCACATTGGGCAGGTGTTGCCTGTCAGAAGGGCTTTAACGCCAGACAGCCACTAACCGGCTGCTGCGGTAAGCCCCACCTTTGGCCCACCTATGCAACAGATGCACGCCGCGTGTCATTGGCTGCTGGGAGACGAACTGAACCAGGCCGTTTCACAGCAGCAAATGGCGCATGCAATAGCTAGTTGGTGGGGCTGGAGGAGGCCCATACATGCTATCAGGCCATACTATGCCGCCCAGGGCCGGTGCTAGACTATTTTGTGCCCTAGGCAAGACCAACTACTTGCGCTCCCCCCAGAATAAATTGTTAACTGTTGAAATTCTGGGACACGCACACACACACTGTGGGCTCGGTGGGGGGGACGGCAGACATACTGTGCACGGACACACACACACACACAATGCAGGGGGGCTACACACACTGTGCACGGGGGCGCACATGGTCGTTCGATGCCCATCTTACCCCTCAGCTGGCCCGGGATCGGTCTGTGCCTCTTTCTTCTGTGCCTCTTTCCTTCGCCTTTTCTTTCATCTGCCTCTCTTTCCTCTGCCTCTTTCTTTTTTTTTATCTGCCTCTTTCTTACTTTCATCTGTCTCTTTTGCCTCTGCTTCTCTGCCTCTTTTTTGCTTTCTCTCTTTCTTTTGTGCCATTCTTGCTTTCTTCAATGCCTCTTTTTTCTGTGCCTTTCTTTCTTTCGTGCTTTTCTTCTGTGCTTTTCTCACTTTCTTCTGTGCCTTTTTTCACTTTCTTCTACCTCTGGTAGTGCCCACACGTCATCTGGTGGCACCTGCGCATCACCATAAGACGTCCACCACCTTCTGCGCCGCTAAAGGGGGTCCACGAGCTGACAATGTCAGCTTTGAGAGCTGCCGCTGTTGGCTAAACAAGCCACACAGTGAGGAACGGGTACAATCATGGAATCTGGGTTGGGGTCGGCTGCGCCCCTAGGTGGTAGCGTGCCCTAGGCGGTTGCCTAGCGGGAGCACCGGCCCTGCATGGACGGGGGTATATTTTGACCCTGAGCCCCGAGGGGCTGCTGTCCTTGGTACTGAAACATATTTCAGCAACAAGGACAGGAGGATTACATATTCTTTTTTTAACCCTAATCTAAGTAATTAATTCATCCATTTCACATTCCAAAATAACGAATCAAAGTGAAATAATGAATAAAAACTGAATAACAAATTGATACAAAATACAAATTACTAATCACCTGAAATAAGGAATCAATCTGAAATCCGAATCACGGTAACGTAACAAACGCACCGAACCGGATTAAAAACCGTAACGAATCGAGCTGTAATGAAACAAAACAAATTTTTTCTTTGTGCACATGTCTATTAACCCTTTCGCTGCTGAGGCTTTTCCCGCCCCTGTGCTGAGGTCATTTTTACCTGTTTTGCGCATCATGTTTAAACGTGTTTTGAAGGCTTATTTTAGTATATGACCCAGACATATTATATATCGTTCTTTCCGTCAGACTCGGTAGATTCATAATATGTCATTATTATATGTATACGTTATGTCATGTCTGTATATTATAACAAAAAATGCAATAAAATATGTATTTTCAATAATTTACAATGTGTAAAGTGTTTTTTTTAACATTTTAACATGCGAGCAATTGCGGTTATATTTTGTATGGGGTGCGCTTGTTAAAAAAATTAGAGATGGGGTCTCGTTACATTTTTTTTGGGGAAAATTACACTATTTTTAACAAACGCACCGCATACAAAAATCGTTAGTGCAGCATCATTGTTCACATTATAATTGAAATGGGAACAATATTGCTACACTAACAAACCAAAAAAAAATAAAAAAAAGTGTTTATTTTTTTTTTATAATTTTTGTTTTAATTTTTTTTTTTTTTTATTTCTCATTTTTTTTTTTTTTACAACTTTTTTCACTGTAGTGTTTGGTATCGTTGGAACGGCCATGCTCTGGCCGATCCAACCATACCAAAATTTAACCCCTAACTGCCACGGATCGGGAGATAGGGAGTTCCAATGAACTCCCTATCTCCACCGTTGGTGGCAGTTAAGGGTTAACTCTAGGACTGGCGTCATCGTGCTACGCACGATGACGCCAGTCCTCAGGGGGAGTTCCCGGAGGCTTGGCCGACATCCAAGATGTCGGCCAGCTCCGGGAAAGGATCGCGAACCGGCGCTTTTCAGCGCCGATTCGCGATCCAGCTCCCCAGGGGTTAATGCCAGGCATCATTTGGAAGGGCAGGCTGTGCCCTTCCAAATGATGCCTGGGTTAACCCCCGCAGAGTCGCCGATCGGGAGGGAGAGAGGTCCGAAGGACCTCCCCCCTCCCTTTCAGGCGCCTCCTCCGCACATGCGGGGGGGGGGCGCCTGAATTTGGTGTCATCGCGCTGCCACCAAATTCCGGCGGCTGCTGTTCCGGATGCCGGGCTGACATCCAGGATGTCAGCCCGCACCGGAGGGGCCAGCGATCGTCCGGAACCCGGCCGAACGCTGACCCCAATGGGAGGACGCGCTGAGCGCGTCCTCAGCACACCAGCGGGAATGCTGAGGACGCGCTGAGCGCGTCCTCAGCAGCGAAGTGGTTAATGTTGTTATTGTCTGTGTTTATATGTTATTGTTATTATTTCTAATATCATTACTCTGTTTGTCACTGCAGCCCTTTCAAATTCCCTCTTCTAGAATATGTTTTACATCTGTGAAAGATTTGAGTAGCCTTTGTTTGCCAAACATTGCCACTCCATCAGACTATTTTGTGCTTGTGCAGTCTTTTATCTGTTATCAATTCTATTATCTTTATTCAGATATTCAGTCGCTCAGGCTGTGATTACATGGCACCCTATTGTTTCATGTCTGAAGATTAAAATGGGGTATGGCTGGGAAAATAAGGGTGTAATCTTCCATTGGTCTTCAGGTCCCTCCTTGCACTGTTTATATTTGGCTCATACGATTCATTAACCCATTACTGCAGTGAGGCGTACTATACCATCCCTGCAGCGGGTGGGCCTGAGCGCTGCAGGGCGGCAATGTCCATGATGCTGAAATAGGTTTAAGCACCAACTACAGCACCCACCGAATGCAGCCCGACTGAAGGAAAGAAAAAAAAAGCCAGCTGTGTTCGACAGAGAAAAAAAAGCCTCATCGTTTTAAAATAATTGGGATTCCAAAATTTTAACCTAAAAAATACAAAAAAATACTCAAAAAATTCTTCAAAAATCAATAAATAAATAAAAAGGTTGTTTGCTGCAAATGAAAAGAATAAACGATTGAATTAATATTTAATAACAGCGGGGATTTTTTTTACATTGAAAAATATGGGATTCACCTGTTTAAAACTGTCGAACTGAGCTACAGAAAATCATGGCATTTCTCTGACATGTCCGTACTGTTCATTGTTCTCTGAATAGATTAACCAATACTTCTCTATGGGGATTTTCACTGATGCCGAATGGCACTGTATGTTGCTGTCCATGTCGTGTGGCGCTGAATACAGCAGATTCAGCACCACGGCCAAAGGACAAGGATGTGGTGCTGAATCTTTGAAATCTGTGAAATGATACATATTTGTGAAAACCATATCAATTCGTTATATACCATTTTGTTTTGTTTCGGACGGAACTGATTCGTTATTTCAGAAGTGTTTCCGAAATTCAAATCAATATAGTTTTGTGCTAATTACAATTCGGGAACGAAACGCACATATCTAAATTTTAACGATAACATTTTTCACACGTAACACACAGACTATGTACCTTTAAAGGACATAGGAGTGGCTGGGGGAAATTATGAAATAGAGTTAACATCACTGCACTATAACCGTGGAGTCCCATGTTTGAATCCCAGCAAGAGCACCTCTTCAGTAAGTGTCCTTGGGCAAGACACCTAATAGTACATACTTGCCTACCACACAATGTGCCCTATTACATTAATAATGCTAATGTTAGCACTCACCTGTGTGAGCGTTAACATTAGCAATGGTTGCCCTAGCGGGGTGGACCATATTACAATCCAAACGCTAATGGATTGAAAAATCCATTAACGATTCGGATCTTGTGCTTTTCAACACAAGCTTACTGTACTTTGCGCTCTCTATGCTTAACATGGGGAGCGCAAAGTGTTAATTAGCGTTAGAATTACAAAGTTCTAACGCTAATTACCGTCCGGCTGCAGTTAACTCGAAAGTTAACCACAGGAAGGACCTGATGCTAACTGATTCCGCCTGTGCGGAATCAGTCAGCACCAGCTAAAACCCCCCCCCAAAAAAAAATCACATACTCACGTTCCATCCTGTGGCGAGAACGGCGGCTCCTTCCGCTTCTTGCCACCGGGAGCAGTCTCCCTCTGTAGACCACTAAGGCTAGGGTCAGACTAACGCATTTTTCGCGTTGTCCGTGAAAATGTGCGTTCGAAGAATGGACGTATTTTTTCACGGAATACGCAATAGCGGTCATACGATGCGCAGTTTCATCCGTGATTTTGTACGGATCTTCAATAAAACACTTTGTGCATCTGGACGTTATGTTGGCCGGACATTAGCAGCGTCTGATGTCTCCAATTCACGCACACATGCCTCTAGCGGACGCAGCGCACTCTGTACGTCAGTACTAGTGGTTTAACGTTCTCGAAAAAATGCGTTCATTTTCCACTTGCGTTGCGCAGCCGGACTTTTGTGCGACCGTACTTCGTATATTGGCCGTCATTGCCCGGCATCTGCTGCTAGTGCGGCCGTGATTAAGTGCGCCAGAACGCGCGTTCGCACTGCCTCAGTCTGACCCTAGCCTAAGTCGACCTGCTGGATCTCGCGAGGCGAGATCCTGCAGGTCATGTGACTGGCAGCTTTAGCCTCAATGGAGTCCTATGGAGGCTTAGCGCCGTGTTACGGTGGAGGCTGCTGGATTAGCGCTTGTACCATAATATCATGCTAAAATGGGGACGCTAAGGAGAAAAGTACAGTTTTTCTCCTTAACGTCCCCGTTTTAGCGTGAACTTTGTAATATGGGCCAATATCGACTGTGGAGTCCATTGATAACGTCTCTACCCTTTGACCGTGGAGAAGCAAGTCAAAATACCATTCAGCACATCCCTCCAATACAACTGTGGAGAAGTCTCGTCTTTACGAGAAGTGGGGTCAACTGAACCACCAGGTTGCTGCTCTGCAAACCATGGAAAGACTACTCGATTCCACTCAGAAGATGCCACTGTCACGATCAGCCACAATGGCGGTACCTGGCATGTGCCAAGTAGGGCCCAGGTAAGAGGAAAAGCCGCTATACGCAGAGATGCGTGACACAACGATCAGGAAAAGTAAATAAACCACAGTAGACACTGGGGACCTCTGCACGGCTAAATACCAAAGGAGCCCTATACTGATAGATCGGTCCTTAGAGTGGCCGAATCTGCACTAATAGAAAAAGGTTACCTTGTAGCCGTGCAGAGTCCTGGGAAAACACAGACACCTGAAGGAGAATATACTCAACAACTTGCAGGGCAGGACTTCAATATACTAAAGCCGTGGTCTACAGGGACACACAACAATAAATCAACATACACAGTACAGCTAGGGATGTCCAAAAGAGTCGTCAGTAAATAAGCCAAGAGTCAAAACCAAAACGTATACCTTGAGCCAAAGCGGGGATATAGCACCAGAGAAAATCCGTCAGCCAGGCCAGAGGGTCAATACCAGGAAGTCAATCAGAACATAAAACTCAGACAAGGGGGAAACACTGAAATAGAACTAGGATGGAAACCAGGGAGCTCTCAGGAACAAATCTGTGGCTGAAGTGAACCAGGAATGCAAGAGCATGGTGATAAGGGCCCATGGCTTTATATAGGGGAGTAATCAGCCCATAATCACCAGCAGAAGCTCAACGAGCCCTGAACTTAACCCCTGAGCTGCATGTCAGGGAAAGCAGCACAGGGAAACACATGGAAACACAGACATAAGGAATACAGAGGGCAGGGAGACAGGGTTGGAACGTGGGAACGTGACAGCCACCAGCGTGTGTCCTTGGGCAAGACACCTAAGGATATGGATGCGTCTACCTCACAAAATACTTATACATCTCATAGATTGTAAGTTACCTTGGGTACAAGGTCCCCCTGAAGCAGATCATCACCCATGTGTGGTATTCTAATGTATCAACCCCTTGTACATGGATCTTGTAAAGCGCTGTGGAATTTGTGATGCTATGTAAATAAAGGATGATAATAATAATAATAACATCAAAGCCAACAGAACCTGCAGTCCCACACCTCCCAAAAGTAATACTAAGTCCAGGTACCCATAGTTCAAAGTGATTCTTGTCAGTTATATTGTGACAAGGTGGAAAGCCTGCCCAGAGGGCAGTCTATTGTGGATATACTGCCCCAGCTCATGGATATATGCCCCAGCTCATGGATACTGCCCCAGCACATGGATACTGCCGGCATACTTACCTTTCCGAGCGGCGCCGGGGAAGTGAAAGTTTCCCCGCTTCCGCTCGTTGAAGGACCCAAGCCGCGGTCACGTGGGACTCCCACGTGACCGGGGCTTGGGTCCTTCAAAGAGCGGAAGCGAGGGAAGTTTCCCTTCGCCGCTCGGGGGTTGGATGCGCGCGGCAGCCTCTACCCGGCTGCTGTGTGCATCTTGTAACCGCCGCGGCGAGCGCACAGCCGGCTCGTGCCACGGCGGTTGCATGCGCGCGCAACCAACCGCCGCTGGTTGCGCGCGCATGCGCAGAGTAAGGCTTGGCGACGGACACGCCAAGCCTTACTCAATTATAGTATAGATAATGGTTTTGTTATCTTGAGAGAACAAGATGGTATCTCGGGATAACAACTTGTTATCTTGAAATAACAAGTGGGGAAAAAGAAAAAGAACGGTGCTCTGGCCTTCCACAGTATATAGATCTAGCATGCATCAATCTCTCTACTGCCAAATTACACCATTATTTTCCTAAAATAAATTAATTTTTAAGATTTTAATGGACTACTTTACTCTAAACTAACAATGAATAGTAGGAATCAGTAAGTGACTGATTCAACCATTGTATACTGTAGGGAAAAGAGAGGACGTGTTTAAACCTTTTAATATGTGAACCATGTGGGATGAAAAAGTGAAAGCCTTTCAAGGCAAGGATAAATAGTAACAAATCTAGCAGTGGGACGAAGGCGAGTTTGGATCCACCGTCTCCCCCTTTTTGGATAAAAGACAGAAGTGACAAGTGCTTGCAGACATTCACAATATCGAGGAAGCTGCGAAAAGCAGCGAAACACATCTATATGTTTTTTAACAGTATTTGTTTTCTTATGAGGATGGTACAGGGAACTTTAACTGCCAGGGCCTGTTTTCTATTGAGGAATGAGTTCTGAGTAAGACAGATATTATGATGGTGTAATTAAACACCATTAACTGGATGAGCTGGAATTTTGATTGAGGAGGAACCTGGAGTAGAAACTTACGATTGTGCACTAAAGAGGACGGCAGTGGTCCTTCATTCCCCTCCAAATCGTATCGCGTTTGGGAATATATTCTCGTATGCACAAAAGCGGCGGTAAGAAGTCTTTGAGCATTTGTTCTCGTGGAGTGCAGAAAGAGTTTATCTAAGGAACCTCATCACGCTGTTCAACATACTAGTTGGTATAGTTTGAGTATCAGTTGATTGTATACAGTTTCCGGGTCAGGGTCCTGATGGAAGTGGCCAAGTATATGGATTCCATCTAACAGCATCAAATGTTGCTCCATCCTTTCATTCCTCTTAGCCTTGTCTATTAAGAAGGAATTTGTTTACCTCTCAGGCCCGTGTCAGATGAACGCAATGATGACGTCCGTGTTGCCGCACAGTTTAATGTCCGTCGTAGCATAGAATCATGAGCAATAGAAACCCACACACTAAGCGCGTCCACACCGAACTGCGCATGCACAACGCACGTGGCAAACGGACACAAGTTAGGCAAGAACGTAAAACCGCTAACACGGACGCGTAGAGTGTGCGACATCCACCACGTCTGCGTAGCGTTGTGTGCGCGTGATGAGGAGACATCAGATGCAGCGCATTTGCGACGTCCAGCACCTTGACGCACAAAATGCCTTTTCATATCCTTTTTCATATTAATTTTGTTTCCCATATTTCCCTTTTTTCTACATCCATCTTAAAAAACGGACCGTGTGGTGTCTACTGTGTCTTCCGTCAGAACGTACGGCAGTTGTGCACGCACGCAGAGTGCGCTCAGACTGCGTTCATCTGACTCTAGCCTCAGGTAGCAGTGCATGACACTCTGACAACATTTTCTAGAATAAAATTTTTTAGGTATTCCTTAGTGTCGTTTACAAGAAATACATTAATGTTTCTGAAATTTTTTTATTTTTATTCTATATTCTACCTATGACCTGTGTTTTCTTTTTACCTTTATCTTATGACTAGCCTTTGCCCGCAGCTTTGCTCGCATGAATTTTAAGATTTGTTAATCTTAAATTATCTTAATTAATAACAATTTTTTTTGTTAGAACCCCCCCATTTGAGATTTTTGGAAAATGGTAAAACAAGTGTTTTTTTTTTTTTTTCAAAAAGATTGTAATTGCCAAATTTCACACCTGTAACATCTTTGGTTTTTGAAATATAGGTATACTGATAAAAGTATTCACATACCTTTCCCCCACCCCCCTTAACAGGATTTTTGGAAAATGGCAAAACACGTTTGTTTCTTTTTGCATGAAGATTGTAAATATCGAATTTCACACCTGTAGCATCATTGGTTTTTGATATATAGGTATAGAGATAAAGGTATTCAACCCCCTTTTTGCCCCCCCACAGTATTTTTAGAAAATGGCAAAATATGTGTCAATATATTTTTCAAGACGAATCCAAATACCAATTTCCACATCTGTAACATCTTCTGTTTTTCAGATATAGGTATCCTGATGAAAAGTATTCACCCCCCTTTCTTCACCCCCCACGTTGGATTTTTGGAAAATGGTATAATACGTGTTTTTTTATTTTTCAAGAAGATTGTAAGTGCCAAATTTCACACCTGTGACATCTTTGGTTCTTGAAATATAGGTATACTGATAAAAGTATTAAACCCTGCCCTTTTTGCCATCTCCCACTGGATTTTTGGAAAATGGTAAAATAGGTGTTCTTTTGTTTCTCAAGATGAATCTAAATACCAATTTTCACATTTGTAACATCTTCTGTTTTTGAGATATAGGTATCCGGTTTAAAAGTATTCACTCCCCCCCTTTTTTTCATCCCCCACTTGGGTTTCTTGGAAAATGGTAATACACCTGTTTTTTATTTTTCAAGAAGATTGTAAATACCAAATTTCACGTCTGTAACATCTTTGGTTTTTGAAATGTAGGTATACTGATAAAAGTATTCAGACCCCTTTCCCCCAACCCCTCTTAATTGGATTTGTGGAAAATGGCAAAACATATGTTTGTTTTTTTCAAGAAGATTGTAAATACCAAATTTCACACCTGTAACATCTTTGGTTTATGAAATATAGGTATACTGATAAAAGTATTCAACCCCCCCCCCTTTTTGCTCCCCGCACTGGAATTTTTGGAAAATGGTAAAACACGTTTAGTTTTTTTCACGAAGATTGTAAATAACAAGTTTCACACCTGTAACATCTTCGGTTTTTGAAAAATACTGATAAATACGTCTGTAACATCTTCTATTTTTGAGATATAGGTATCCTGTTTAAAATATTTAAAATATTCAACCCCTTTTTTTGCCCCCCCACTTCGATTTTTGAAAAACGGTAAAATACGTGTTTTTTTATTTTTAAAGACGAATTTATCAGATTTTCATGTCTGTAACATCTTCTGTTTTTGAGCAATAGGTATCCTGTTTAAAATATTCAACCCCCTTTTTCACCCCCTTGGGGCAGAGTTTCCAAAAATCCTTCCTTAGTGGGTGCCTACATCATAAAAACAGTGCACCTTCAAAATTTCACATTCCTAGGTTAAACGGTTTCTGCTGGGAATTGATGAGTCAGTCAGTCAGTCAGTCAGGACTTTCGCGTTTATATATACAGATTGATGCAGAATCCGCTCACATTGGGCTTGTGAGGAAGTGGAAGGAGGTTAAAGAAATTACCAAAGGCATTTTATACATCTATCTTTGGAAGAGCTATTTGTTATATGACGCAATACCTTGTGGCATCACAGGCACATTTGTAGCTTCTTTTACATTTTGTACAGAGAGGGATATTTATCTTGTATACATTGTAAGTGGACATCTATGGTTGATATGTTCTACTAATCTATTGTTTGAATTCAAAAGGTGTTTGCTTTTTGTATAGCTTCTTAACTTTGGTGAGAGTTTGAATTGGGTTGAACTGGAGACACACAATTTACCTCCAAGCCCTTTCCTGTGGCCTGAGTAGGGAAAAGCAAAGGGTTGCGGGGAGTGCAGAATGGACCAGCCAAGGCTGTGTGCCTATGTCCATATCCTGCAGAAGATTAAGATTGTGTTATTATAAAAAAATGTACTCTAGCTGAGTGTATGGTACACAAATCGGTGAATAAGACATGTAGGGCCATATTACATATCTCCCGCTAAAACAGAGACGCTAAATTGGAAAACCTGCACCTGCAGATTTCCCCTTAACGTCCCCGTTTTAGCTCCATATTACGGGCCAGGTGCTAATTCAGCAGCCTGCCACGTAGGGATGAGCCGAACACCCCCCGAGTTCGGTTCGGGCCCAAACTCGAACTTTCCATATGTTCGGATCCGAACCCGAACCCGAACTCGAACTCAATGCAAGTCAATGGGGCTGAAAATTCGGTTTTTAGAGTGCCCTTCAAGAGGGCATATATGCTAGATATTTGCCATAAAAGGTGTATGGGGGTCCGGGTAGTGCCCTGGGGGACAGGAAACAAGGACAAAAAGTTAAAAAAAAAATGTTTTTAAAGGGACAGTGAGTTTTCCATGAAATAAGGGTTAAAAATAAAAACAAAAAATTCCTTCAAATATCGTGCCTAGGAGGTCCCCATAACCTGCCCGTGATTTCTAGGATGTATAGAAACACTTAAAAACAAAAAAATGACATTTCAAATGACGGTAAATGCTATTCTTTTAATCTATCCATAAACAACTGCTTGGGGCGGCAGTTTCAGACACGCACAAAAAGTTTACTGATTTTTTGGCGGTGAAAAGCAGGAGAATGGAAAATTCTAGACCAAATAGCCGATTTGGAAAGTGAGATAAATGGGAGAATTTTTCTGGTTTGGCTATTTTGACCTAGAATTTTCTCTTCAGTCATTCTCCTGAGTTTCACCTTTCTCTGAATAACCCTGTCAGGGTTATTCAGAGAGCGGTGAAGAGCAGGAGAATGACTGGAGAATGGAAAATTCTAGGTCAAAATAGCCAAACCAGAAAAATTCTCCCATTTAGTCTAGGGTCAGACTAGCGAATTTTTAACGTGCGTTTAGGTGCACTTAATCACGGCCACACTAGCAGCAAATGACGGGCAATGATGGCCAATATACGAAGTACGGTCGCACGAAAGTCCGGCTGCGCAACGCAAGTGGAAAATGAACGCATTTTTTCGAGAACGCAGAACCGCTAGTACAGACGTACAGAGTACGCTGCGTCCACTAGCGGTGTGCGTGCGTAATTTGGAGACGTCAGACCCTGCTCATGTCCGGCCAACATAATGTCCAGACACCCAAAGTTTCCTGGTTTGGATCCGTAAAAAAATCACGCACAAAAATGCGCATCGTATGACCGTTTTCGCGCATTCCGTGAAAAAATACGGCAATGTGTTCGGACGCACTTTTTGACGGTCGCTGTGAAAAATGCGTTAGTCTGACCCTAGCCTTATCTCACTTTCCAAATCGGCTATTTGGTCCAGATTGTTCTCTTTTCCTGCCATTCTACTGGTTTTCACCTTTCTCTGAACAACCCTGAGAGACAGGTGAAAGCCAGGAGAACTGGCAGGAGAAGAGAACAATCTAGACCAAATAGCCAATTTGGAAAGTGAGATAAATGGGCGAATTTTTCTGGTTTGGCTATTTTGACCTAGAATTTTCATTTCTCCAGTTATTCTCCTGCTTTTCACCGCTCTCTGAATAACCCTGTGAATGTTTAATCCCGAGGTGAAAAATAACATTGCTTTAGATGTTAAAAGCGGGTAATGAGGAAATTTTGTATTTTTTCACACAGCAGTTAAATGCAGCATATTAGGAAGTTTTAGGAGGGAAATTAACACTCACTCAGAAGAGAAGCAGACACCCCACACCTTCATTCTACATAAAATGTATCAAATTGATTAGACCAGACTAAAACATCTGTTGTTGTTATGCCGTTTGAAAAAAAAAGGTCATTTAGAGGTGAGAAGAATCTTTGCACGTACACATTAGTTTTTAATTCAATATCTAATAAACCGTTGCTTATAATATTCTGCAGTAAAGAGTCTCTTTATTTCTAGATTTTTTAGTATTTTTTAAGCATTGTTTATACTTTTTTCAAAATTTCTTTTTTTTTCCGAACACGCCCAAAAAGTTCGAAGTTCACGAACTTTCGAACTGCCAAAGTTCGGGCCGAACTCCGAACTGACCGAACCCGAACAGCTCATCCCTACTGCCACGTAATGCAGTGCTAATCTCCGAGATACTCGAGTCAGCGCTAATGTGCCAACCCAAGTATCCCCTCCTGGAGTCCATAGGACTCCATGAAGGGTTGGGCAGCCACGTCACATCACCTGCAGGATCTCGCCTCTCGCGAGATCCTGCAAGTCCACAGAGTGATCACAGAGGGAGACTGGGGACTTTTTTCCCCAGTCTCACTCTGCTCTTGGCAGCCAGAAGCGACGGATTGGGCCACCGTTCTCGCTGCGGGATGATTGTTGAGTTTTTGGGGGTTTTTAACAGCTGGTGCAGCTTCAAGCTGTGGCTAACTTTTCAGTTAACCGCAGCAGGGCATTAACGTTAGGACTTTATAGTCCTAATGCTAATTACTCTTTGCACTCCCCATGTTAAGCATAGGGAGCGCAAAGTACAGCAAGCACTCGCTGGAAATAGTAATATCCGATACAATAACGGGTTTTTTAACCCATTAGGGTTTAGATTGTAATCTGGGCAGCCTGCGCTAAGGCCACTTAACCTAACGTTAACACTCACATAGCTAAGCCCTAACGTTAGAGTTACGATTGCAATATTGCCCGTACTCTTTCACTCCAGCATTATAAACAAGCCAGGTGTCAACTAAATATACCAGAAGAGGGACTTTTTGAGGGGAATTCATGCATGCACTGATACTTCAATGTCCTCAAAAAGTCTTAAAGTAGGATGAATAGCCTTGGGCATGTCTTATTTTAGATTTATTTCATTTTAACCACTGTATGGGTGCAGCAAGTTTTCTTTTTTATTAGTACATACTTGGATTTCACTTATTTCTGCTCCTATGAGGATGCACCGGGAGTTTTCAACAATGGAGCTAGGAGCAGAATACTGGTTGTTTATCATACTAAACAACTTGTGAGTTCCCTCTTGTTAGTCTTGATATTTGTAAAATACTGTATTATTATTTATCTCTCGCTTACAGAATTCTATCACCACTATGCTTTTAAACTATTTTAATTACATAAATAAACCAATGGATAAAAGGAGTTTTCCCTCAGAAGATATCACAAATTTTCCTAGTGTATGTTGTGTTTTTCTTTTCTTTGCTTTTCTTTGTTTTTTACACAATTGATTTGCACTGAATGTTTAATATTTTACTGGATAGTTTTCAGGCTGCTACTTGCTATCCCTGTTGGTAATGGTGTGTTCCACATATAAAATTATAATTTTTTACACCGGACCTCAGAGACTGGCTGATAAAACTTAAATCAAACTTAAATTATACAGTTTGACGTAACTGATGTCTAATGCAAAACATTTAGTGACTTGTACAAATAACATCTCAATACAATAAATCTAATGAATCACACCGCGCAGTAAGGCCAAAACCAGTGCTGCTCCATGCTGATCCTTGGCAGAACCCTTTCTGCAATGCCCTGTTTTCCCTCTGGCCTGTTCTGGCTCTGTGTAGATCTAGGTGCTCACTCTAACGAGCCCTGTGTTCCCCCTTCAATAGGGTGGAGTACCCATAGTGCAGTGCTTCAACATCTGACTTATGTTAAGCATAGGGAGCGCAAAGTACAGTGACCTTGCGCTGAAAAGCACAAGATACCAATCGTTAACAGGTTTTTTAACTGAGGTCAGAACCATGGACAGTCGCCGATGGTGACACACATATTACAGATCTATTTCTTTATTTCAGCACCATGGATAACGGCAGGCTTGTTACTAACCATGGTACAGATACTGACAAAATGTATTGTATCAAAATTCATTGCCGAACAGAACACATACGGACGGACTGTGAGAAGATAATCCAGCTGTATGTGATCTGCAAAGAAAAAAACAGACCTCATTATACATTTAAAATAAGTTTGGAAGAACCCTAAATATTAACCCAAAAATTCCTGAAAAATGCAAAAATAATCCTAAAAAATAAATAAAAGAAATGGCTGTTTGCTGCAATTGAAAATAATAAACAGTTTTAGAAATATTTAATAAACACTTAAAAACGGGGATTTGTTTTAACATTTATTCACAAGAAAAAAAAGGATCTTTCATAAAAAACCATACGTCTGAAAGAACGACTCGACAGGATTACCGTATCGACTGATATATCGGAGCATCCGAAAAATCATACGTCTAACGTCAAAACGAAAATCCGAGGATAGACCCTTTGAAACGAAGAGAACAGACGATCCGAAAGACCGAAATTCCCGATTTCACGAAACAAAAATTGATACAAAACACTGAGCCAAAACAAGACGAGCCGAAATGTAAATGGGCCTAAACAATCCGAAACAAAACTTTTGAAAGACCGAAAGTGCCAAAACGAAACAAAAAAAAACGCGTGCACATCCCTATTGCCCTGTGTTTTTTTATAATTCTTTATTTATAGAATTACAAGAAACAAAAAACTAATTCACGAAATGAAACAGAGTTACGGCCTCGCAGGGCCGGCAAAAACGAACACGAGTTGTCAGGTCAAATAACTTATAGCATCCCATAACGGGCCATGAATAAAGCCTCAAGTCCCACCGCAAAACATGAAAGCGAGAGAAAAATAGAACAGGAAAAAGTCCATGGGGCTAGTAAGTCAAGGCAAACACCATAAAAATCCCAGAGAACTCGTGAACAGAAAATAAATACGGGAGGGAATACAGGACTCAGCCCGGCTACACCTCCGACAAATCTGGCGAACCTGGCGAAAGGCCCGCCACTGCGAGGTCAGTCCAGGCCATCGCGGGGTCGGTAATCGTATAGGGTGTGTTGGCGTATGTCACCACAAGCGAGCCTGCCAAGCCCCACTGGTAGCGAATCCCATTTCGACAAAGGACAGTAGTCACGTCCCAGAACCGT
Organism: Leptobrachium leishanense; assembly: GCA_009667805.1. Lineage (NCBI taxonomy): Eukaryota > Metazoa > Chordata > Amphibia > Anura > Megophryidae > Leptobrachium > Leptobrachium leishanense. The sequence goes on along the minus strand of CM019065.1, from coordinate 271,373,027 downwards.
CGGCGGGCCAGCAGAGTCAAGAACGGGAGTTCACGGTATAATGCCAACGTAGAGCCCTCAAACTGCACCGGATCCCGTGCGCCAGGGGTGGTCATTAGCTTCACTTTTAAGGCAACATCACGGAAAACCACTACAATATCCCTAGGCGCCCCTTTGGGATTCGCTGCGGGTCTCCGAACTCAAAATACTGAAACAACCACATCAGGCGTATCAGCGGGCAGTCTGGACATTTGGAGAGCCAGACGGATCACATATGGCACTAACTCTTCCTCCGCCATCGAGTCCGGGATGCCCCTGACTCTGATGTTGCGACGTCAATGCCTAGCTTCCAGCGTCTCCTCAGAGCAGGTCAGGACATCTACCTGGGAACGAAGAGAAGCTACCTGCGTAGATAGTTGAGACTGTTCAGTCGCCACCTCAGCAGTCTTAACCTGCACCTCTTTCACCTGCCCGCGTACCATTTCAACCTCCGCTTGGACCGCTGCCACTTCTGGTCTCAACATATCTCGAATCTCGTCCAAGAGCTTCGAAGGTCGCCCTTCGTGGAGGGGAGATGTTCATCCACTTCCCGGATCCTACCCGCATCTGAGCTCGCGCCCGGTCCAAGTGACCCATCCTGAGCCTCCGTTGTTAAACCGTTCCGACGATCCGAAGCCACACTACTATCAGTGGAGAGTCGACGATCCTCTGCCGATTCTCCATCAGAGGATTCCCGAGCATCTACCGCAGCTGGCAGGGACGCTGTCAACGTGGCCTTGTGCTTTTTTTGCGCCCGCTTCTTTGCAGCAGCAGAATGAGGCCGCGCTTCTTGCGCCTGGGACTGCGGGGTGAGCCACGACATCCCAGCATCACCCCCAAAAGGCCAGGAGTCGTCATCATCACCAGACGATCCATAACCCGGGGGGAGAGCCGAGGAGACCGCCGCTCCCCTGGAAACCGACCCACCTGCAATGGATTCCCGAATGTCTCATTGTCGTGGAACACCTTTCTGGGTAAGGCATTTTGGCATAGTCAGTCACATCCAGGTGTAGAGAAATAAAACTCTGTGAAATCGCCACCGGGAGAAAAAACTGTGCCCGCAGTTTTCTCCCCAGCCCCCCCGTTTTAGCACGGTACTACAATGCAGGCGTTTAAAAGCTGCCTGCATTGTTACTGGGCGCTAAGCCCTGGGATGTGCGTGGCAGCGCTAAGCACCACCGTGAGCATCCACTCGATGGAGTCCATAGGACTCCATTGAGTTTCCCCTGTGCCGGTCAAATGACATGCCGGATCTCGCTTTGCGAGATCGGCAGTTCGGCGTAGTGATCCGCAGGGAGAGACTGGGGGACTTTTTCCCCCAGTCTTGCCCTGCTCCTGCCAGACGGAGGAGGCGGACGGAGCCGCGGTCCTCGCCCCGGGATAGTAGGTGAGTATCTGGATTTTTAGGGGGTTTCAGGCTGGTGCTAACGGATTCTGCACCAGTGGAATCCGTTAGCACCAAGTCCTGGCTGTGGTTAACTTTTTGCTAACCGCAGCCGGATGTTAATCAGCGTTAGAACTTTGTAATCCTAACGCTGAGTAACACTTTGCACTCCCCATGATAAGCATAGAGAGAGCAAAAGTACAGTAACCTCGCGCTGGAAAGCGCAAGGTACAAAACAGTAACGTGTTTCTTAACCCGTTAGCGTTTGGACTGTAATATGCGGTGGCTACCTGGGCTAATGTTAACGATCACTCAGGTGAGTAGAAAACGTTTGAAATCCTTGCTCACTGTATTTGGAGGCATTAGCTTCACCCCAATTAAGCCCAAAGAAAGCTGAAAGAATTATTTGGTGTTGCCTCTTATGTAGTAGTGACCTATTGTTATTTTGGTTCTGAACTAGCATGGGATCAAGCCTTCTTTAACACAACGACACAAGTGGTGCTAAAACTCCTGCGGGACCTCAGAGGACACTCACCCAAAAGCAGCTACAGTAGTTTACTAGTGCCAGGGCCCACTTTGTGGCTGTGGAGAACAATGCAGCAGTAAAAAAGATGTGGTTTTAAATATGTAGTGTAATTTCGGACGGACCTAAAACATATTTGGTTTTTTCATCTGAAAACTTTCACATTTCTCAATAAAATTTACCGCCTACTTTTGGACTCGTCCAAATTGTATTGTCTGTTTACATTTGGTGACATTTTTGACACATCATTTCCTCAGGCATAATTTCCTTCGATCATATCCGTCGAATTCCAACGACACAGAATGTACCAGTGTGGTGCAGGTTAAGAACTTACAATGTAACAGCAACAGTAACAGTACCAGTATTAATGGCACCAACATATTCTGCAGCGCTTTACAATGCTGAAGCACGAACAGGAGACATAATCAATAATAAAACATTAGGAACAGACGGCCCTGCCCATAGGATAATTGTCCTGCTAATACAGCACTTTATATAAGTGCTCAGCCAGGCGTCCCATATTGCAATCTAAGGGACTAAGGTAAGTGAAACAAAAGGAAGCTGGGGGAATGTGGAGTTAATTATCAGAGAATGTAACAGACACTGCATGAGGATAGACCAAGAGCTTGGGCATAAAAAGGTTAAAACGAGAGAGAAGTGAAGCAGCTGGAAAAAGAAGCTTATATAATTAGGATAGGGACTGCATTGGGGGGGCAGCAGAGGGGAGGATGGAGGTGGATTGTGGCTGTGGGTAAGAAACTCAGAGTTTAGAGCGATGGACAATGCATGCAAAGAAGTTACAACATTATGTTGCCATGGGGATTGAGCGACTGCAGCAGACTGGCAGCCCAAAGAACGAGGTGACAGCTAACCATAGGGTTCTTAAAGGGCCACTACCACCAAAAAATGAAATGTTCTCATTGTGTTTATTTTATGTTGTTGTTATCTTGCACGTACTTTGGCTTTCTTTTGATTATATAGTCAAAGAATTATTTTATTCTGTATATGTCACTGGGTACATCCATTTTGTGATTGTTTGTGTTGTAAACTGCCCCTCACAGTTTCTTTCCATCACTTGCTCCACACTCTGTGGCAATGGACATAGAATGGAGTCTATGGGTCGATCACTGACTCAAATCTCATTGTATTATGTGGTATTTAGTATAAGGACATCACCAGGGGTAGATTAGAAGCTTGCTAACGGATGTCATAGGGGCTGTGGGCAGATCGCCTTCAAATCGCTAACGGGTTAAAAAACCCATTAGCGCTTGTTAATGTGCGATTCGTACCACGAGCTTACTGTACTTTGCGCTCCCTATACCTAACATGGGGAGTGCATAGTGCAAGCACAGTTAGCACAGTAACGCTAGTTACTAAGAGCTGGCGCTAACGAAAAAGTTACCACCGGCTCAGAGGTGTAGGTAACAGATTCCACTGTTGCAGAATCCGTTACCTGCAGCTCAAACCCCCCAAAAAAATCAAATACTCACCTCTTATCCCGCAGTGAGAATGGCGGCCTGATCTGCTGCTTCTGGCTGCAAAGAGCAGAGGGAGACTGGTGGAAGAAAGTCCCCAGTCTCCTCTGCAAACACTCTGCCGAACAGCAGGATCTTGAGAGAGGCGATATCCTGAAGGTCAAGTGACCCGGCAGCATAATCCTCCATGTAGTCCAATGGACGCCATGGAGGGGATGCTGGGGACAGCGATGTAGCAGTGCCCCCAGCATCCGCGAGTCTAGCGATCGCTAAGGGGCAGGCTGCCGGACTTGGCACCTGCCCCATGATCTGCTGGGGAAATCGGGACGCTAAAGGGAGATTAGTGAACGCTAATGTTTAGCATTTAGTTTTAGCGAGGGCAACGTGATAGTGTCCGAAGTCTTTTAAACTCACTGTTTTATCTCATTCAGCTGCCATTTCTTATCTTAAGTAGCCTGGAGAACAATAGCCCCCTGAAGCCTTATCTAAATGTTCCCTCATTAACTATTAAATACTGTAGATTAGGTAAACCACAGAAGTAAAAAAAAATTTTTGTAAATGTTGCCTCATGGATAAATTTTTTAGAGAATGGTAACAGGAGATAAAAACAGATAGTTTTAATTTTTTTTAACATGCAATTAGTGCAAAAGTGTTCTTTTAATGTTGAGTGACAGGATGAGTATTACAAAATGCTCCTCCTGTCAGATTTGTTTTCTTTACCTGCCTGCACTGCTTGTGTACAGGTAGAGTGAGCAGAGACTGTGATCTCAAATGCCCTAGGTGCCCCCTAGCAACCTAAATAGCCCAAATATTTAAGCTCTTCATGTAGGCAATAAAGTATTTTTCAGGGTCTGACCACTGTCTGAACTTTCTGTTAACAGTTTCTTTAATTTTTTTAATTTTATTTAAAAAAATATTTTAATTTAAATAATAAAATTCTGTTTTTTTTTATTTATTTAGATATTCATTTATTTTCTTCATACACTTTCAAAATCTCTTTCTGATTTATTTAGATGAAATTGAGATGTAGGATTAGGATGTAGTCGTATTTAAAAAAATATATAAAACCAAAAACGCTTATTTTCAGTTTTTCTAAAACAGTTTTGAGACTGAATAAAGAGTTATGTATACATTTAGAGTACCATAAGATAAGCAAGCCCTGTTTGTACTTTAAAAACAATATATAACGTAATATAAAGTCTCATGAGGATCATTCATCATTGGCGGATTGAGTATCATAACAACTGTAATTCTGAAACAACTATATGGATTGAAAAGAATTGCTAACACTGCAGTTTTCTATCACTAGAATAGCTAATGTGTACATGAATATGAGGGATCAGAATGAGAGTAATGGAAGCTGTGTGACTATGAAATTGTTTAAGCCCTGGAAATTATGTGTGTATAAGGGGCTGTGTGAGTGTGACGTAACTGTGCAGGGCTGAAGGTGTTGATAGAAAAGAAGTGTATTTTTTAGCTGCATTTGTATGATGAAAGTTGTGCTGCTATTGTATGTATGGCTGTACATGTGTGTTGATGGTTTGCGAATGTGTATGTGTTATGAGCTTTGTGTAAATGCATATGTGTAATACACTAGGGACTAAATTGCAATCTTCACGCAAACGTTTGCGCCGGCACAAAAAAACATTAACGCGAGGGGTAAAACCATATGCGCCGAATGCCGTATTACATAGTCAGTGCAACAACCGCGTGCAATTGTCTACCGCGGGTGAACCTGCGTAAACCCTTTGTGAGCGTACTGTAATGCGCGCGTCCTATACTTAACACTGTGAGCGCAAAAGCAAATGTGCGCTGGTACGTGGATGGTATTACAATCTATTCGTGGTAATTACCGCACAGCCTTTGCGCGCATAATTTTAACAACTGCAAAAAGCTGGTGTTAACGGCAAATCTGACCAACCTGGCCGAACCAAAATACACCAGCACATATAAAATAATGCAGCAAAGTATTGTTGCCCCTTCAACACATAACCGAACAATAAAATGGAGAAGTTGTGTGTGCACATATTATTGCTGCAGCATATATGCTCAGATTGACTGTGGCAGGCGCAATTTCTTAACGTGAGATAATTGTGGTTCTTAATTCTTATTGGCTGAATAGCGAGAAAAAAACTGTTTGCACACTGGTTTTTGCGCAAGAAGGTACTGCGTGAGCATTTGGCCGCGTCCTGTTTGCGAGCGGTATTGATCGGCGGATGAAAAGACGCACGAGGATTGTAATTCCAGCGGTGATTTGCGCAAGCAAAACTTTAACACTTGGCACAAATATTTTTGCTTTGCGCGAGGATTTTTGTGTGAAGATTGTAATTTAGCCCTATGTGCTTTATATACAGTATATATATATATATATATACTGTATATATATAGCACTGCAAAAGGCCGCACACATGTATGAAAAACAAAAAACTTTTATTAAATCAAATTAAAATGAACCGACGTTTCGGCTCGTGCGTGAGCCATCTTCAAGGTTACATACAAGGATATACAATTTTTTTTGGGCAAGCACCGTGGTATTTCTCACCCATTCGGCAGCATTGAACGTCGGACAGGTAGTTGCTGGGACCCCACCTATTACATATATATAAATATATATATATAATACATGGGTGCATGTGAGCGAGGAGATTAATGCAAATTTATCTGGGGCTGAATATGTGTGTCATTTGAGTATTTGGAGATAATTGTGTATGTTTTTGGTATATACAACGTGTCTGCTCTAAGGCTGGGTTCACACCACAGCGTAGCGCAGCGTCACGCATACAAAAAAATGCGCGAACGTGCGTTGCAGCGCGTTCGCGGCTATGATATGGCCGCGAACGCGCGGCTATATGCCGAAAAGAGGCTCCCGGACTTATTTTTGCGTCGGCCGTTTCTCAGCGCATTCCTGCGCGCTGAGAAACGGCCAGGTGTGATATGCCCACATAGGGAATAATGGTATTTCACTGTTTGAGCGTTTTACAGCGCGCAGGAGCGCGCTGTAAAACGCTTAGGTGTGAACCCAGCCTAAATCTCACTCCATAGTAGCATGGATACGTTTTAGATGAATGTGATGTATACACTCATACACCCAGTTACCCTGGGAGATAAATGGGAAAGGTTCAGACATGGTTCCCTATCAACTGAGAGCACCAGCAGCCCTTTTTGGTCGGGTGTCAGGCAAGCCTAATACACAACAAAGCCAATGATCAATGGTGACCAGTAAAAGGCTTAATCAATCCTTATAATATATCTCTTAAAAGCAAGACATTGTTTTGCAGAATCCCATTAAATATGCAGGACATGTTTGGAATAGTGACACGAAAAATGAATGCATCCTGTAACCTAATAAAGTTTTTTGTGTATTTTTTAGATTATTTCTGACTCAAAGTTACACACATACAGATTAAAAAAAAAGGCAAATCAAAACACAGCTTTTAAAGTAAATACATACTTTTGACACTCTGTCAAGCGTCAGTATACAGGCTATAATTTCTTAGAAACATCTTTATAAATCAACATGGTCAACATGAATCAACATGAATCAACATGGTCCCAATATAGCAATCAAGATATGTGTACAAAATGTTTCCAAGCAAGTTATTGTCTGCCAACTCACCTTATATGAGTTAATGCATGTAGAATAACTGTACAAGCCCAGAGACAATCAGTGAAGCTGGATTTCTTCCTCATTTTAAATTTCAATCCTGTAACTTAACATAATCACAACAAACCATGATTCTCAACACCAAAATGATTTTCAGCATCAACATATGTATTGCTTGACAATCGTGACATATAATAACTCTGTACATATGTAATACTGAGATAACATGCTTTGATCCAAAACAGATGATAATTTGAGAGGGTATTCAATCAAGACCAAGTAAAGTGGAAAAAATATAGTTTTTTTTATTACATTAACTATGAAGGCTCAGAGATTTTACAAAAGAATGTCAACAATTTTCTACTAACTAATTTCTTATGTGTTTTTTTTTAAGGAAATAATGGTATATGTTACATTTCTGAACAAAAAACCCTGAAGACTGAGCATTTAAAAACTATCAGGGTTATTCAGAGAGTGGTGAAAATCAGGAGAATGACTGGAGAATGGAAAATTCTAGGTCAAAATAACCGATTTGGAAAGTGAGATGAATGAGAGGATTTTTCTGGTTTGGCTATTTTGACCTAAAATTTTCCATTCTTCAGTCATTCTCCTGCTTTTCACCTCTCTCTGAATAACCCTGTAGATGTTTTGTACTTAAAGATCTGAGCAGTTTATTAGCCTCTATCAAACACGTCGCATGTGTTGGGAGAAAAGGGTTTTTGCTTAAATATGATGTACTGTTTCTAAGTTGAGGAAACAGTAATTAGGATTCCAACACTCTTTCTTGGGAATGAATCACTGAAACTAGCACATCCAGTACTGTGGGGAATGAGGAAAAATGAAGACAGTACAATAACCAGAAGTAACATGTACAAATGTAAATGAAGCAACGTGACGTGTTTTGCCCCATTTTTACTGAGGATAATTAATAAAATATAAGAATTCAATGATCTGTTATTATAATTCAATCATTTAGCTTAAATCAAGCATTGTAATAATACACTAATGAGACTCATTAAAGGGGCATAAACATTGTGATGACACAGAAACATGATTAGGTGTCTAGAACTGCAACCTTAATTATGATTCTCAAGAAACATGGGACTTTTTAGCATAACAAGGCATGATGTGGCGTACATGAAGCAAACATCAATACAGGTATAAGGATCTATGTGCTACGAAATAATGACACAATGGATGCTTGAATAAAAGATCAGCTATTCCTACTCCTCTATAAGACTGCAACAAAAACATCTCCCTTTCTATCATATGGTAAACATAAAGAGCACCTTACACCCGTCTCAATGGGCAATGTGTGATGATGCTCAGTCTAGGTAGGAGATGGGCACAAAAATGGACAGGCTAAAGTCCTCTTTACTTGCTGTTTAAAAAAAAAAACCACACACTAACTTCCATACAAAAATATACTGTTATTGAGGGCTGTGGAAAGAGAATAAGTCTAATGTATAAGAAAAGCCAGAATTGGTCTGAACCCCTCAGTTGGTCATTGCGGATTTCCAAAATGGACATTGAGATGCATATGTCACGGTTGTGATATGTAAGAAAAGATGCTTACCCGAGGCACCTCTAAGCAAAGGAAGCCGAGATCTTCCAGGAAGGTGAAAGAAGAGATGGGCGCTTGAGAAATCCAGTCGGATGAAAGTGACTCGGGGAGCAGAGGAGGAGGATAAAAAGAAAGAGAAAAGGCGCTGCTGATGCTGATGCTGATGCTGAGAGCTGTGCACGGCCCTGCCTCTCACTCATCCAGCAGGAGCATCACTGCCTCTCTCCAAGAAGACCCTCAAATCCCTCTCCTGTTCAGACATTGCCCATGGAACCACGCATTTATTTTCTCTCTCTCTTTTGCTATTTCAATATAATGGTGGAATAAACCGGATGTAGAATAAACAGGTGAATTCTTGATCGAGGTTTATAGTTTAGAAAGGAAGGTGGTATTACCAGTCCATCCAATAAAGACCAGTACGCCCATTTGTAGAAAAAAAAAACCCAGATTTTTACTTGTATTTCTCACTTTCACGCTTAATTTCGCTGATTTGATGAGAGATTAAATCCTTGCTGCCATCTGCAGAGTCTGGCATTGGGATGCAAAGTGCATCTCACTCTGAAAGCTCCAAGGTTGAGGCTATGTTTGTGTTGGAGTCTAGCATCATTTTACACTAAACTGGGATTTTTGGGTGCACTTGTAGAGAAAAGTTGCATTGCAGATTTTTTATTTACACGTTTGTTCATTTTTCTTTCCAATTTAGCATTCTGTCACAATGTAGTGATTCTTGCTGGTGTGTGATTGGTAATGCTCTGTTTATTCAGGCAGCTATATGTGTTTATGCAGCAATATGTCACACAATAATACATTTTCTGTATGTAAGAAGTGGCTCTTTCAAATACTTGCCTTTTACTCTAAAGCAACAGTGCAATATTCATGAATAACTGAATGGCTGGTGCTGTTACACAGTCCTTAATCTCAATTATAACCATTTACAAACCAAGGTCAATGCATTTCTAAATGGTTTCAAGAGATGCATTAAAATCATTCTCTTTATGCCCCAAATAATTCGGTTTATTTTGCATGGAATCACTCCCTTTATCCATATAAGCACTATTTGTTCTGACATGTATTTGAAAAAAGGAAGTTATTCCCTCTTTTTGTTTCCCTATCCCTCACATCATCATGGCATGCTGCAGGGGGGAGACGACTCTGAGCAGTAGGGCTGCCATCAGAAATCTCAGGGCCCCTTACTGAACCGCTGGTTCCCTCAGCCTCCCATTTCAGTAAGCTTCTGCTTTCCTCATGATGTAGGGATTGGGATAAATCCCTGGTGGTCCAGACCCAATGGGGGGGCCATATTCCCTAGTTAACACTAAAATGGGGCCCTTAGCATCTCCCTTTTAGTGTTAGATTCCGGGGCAGGCACTACATACAGTAGGCATCTTGCCCCATAATGAAACGTTACCCTCAGTTGTACTCGCTTTAGCGTTTCCGCACCATAGGTCTCCATGAAGTGTTGTCCTTCCAGGCTGCAAGATTGTGCAGCGCCGCCGAGGGAGACTGGGAACTATTTGTCCACAGTCTCACTCTGCTCACGGCCAGGAGAAGCGGCGGATCGGGTCACCGTTCTCACCATGGGATGAGAGGTGAGTATCTGATGTATTGGGGGGATTAGGGGGTGCTAAATGATTCTGCAAAAGTGGAATCAGTTAGCACCAGCTTGTAGGTGTAGTTAAAATTTCTGTTTGAGCATCTGTGCAGTAATTACCGCTAGCACTTTGTAATACATTACTTATCCTAACGCTAATTACTGATTGTGCTCCCCATGTTAAGTATAGGATTAGCAAAGTACAGTAAAATAGCACAAACACAAATACACTAATGGATTTTTCACTGGCTTAGCATCAGGAATGTAATAAAGGGGCATACATTACATTCGCTTATCTTGGTGTTAGTGCTTATTCATCCGAACGCCACAGTTAGCGTTCACTTGGGAATAGAGCCCGAGGTATTCTTTTATACTTATGTTTTGTTGTTTCTTGCCTGCTTGTCAGACAAAATGTGTCAGGTATTTCATATTAATTTCTATTTTATATATATATATTTATATATATATAAAAATAAACACGAAAGTTCTGCACTCACGGTTCACCACAAAGATTTAGCCTCACCCGGAGCTTCTGCGATGGCTTCAGTTAATATCGATTTAGCAAAAACACCAGCACTCCAGGGATTTTCCAAAAATAATTCCATTTATTCGTCCATAGACATCAACGTTTCAGCTCACCAAGGAGCCTTCATCAGGACAGACATCTGTCCTGATGAAGGCTCCTTGGTGAGCTGAAACGTTGATGTCTATGGACAAATAAATGGAATTATTTTTGGAAAATCCCTGGAGTGCTGGCTTTTTTGCTAAATATATATATATACTGTATATATATATATATGTATGTAAAGAATCCAAATGCACACAAAGACTTAGAAAAGCAATATCAAAATATTTATTATTGCATGGATCAACGTTTCAGTCCCCTCTGGGACTTTTCTCAAGAGGGGACTGAAACGTTGATCCATGCAATAATAAATATTTTGATATTGCTTTTCGAAGTCTTCGTGTGCATTTGGATTCTTTACTTATGAAATTACGCAGCCGGATTGCACCGAAGCAGGTACAGTCTATTTTTTGCTACACAGAGTGCTGGGCTCCTTGGAATTTATGTATATAAGTTTTATTAATGCAGAAGCCATTTGCACATCACAGCAATTCAAAGAACTGCATCCCAGAGCCCCTGTGCTACATTCCCCATATGCAGCAAGGAACTCTGGGTAAGATATGCAAATGACACCTGTCTAATTTTTTTGCGTCCTGGGTCTGTTTTTACACAGAACCCTTCAATCAATGCCATGCCATACTGGATGGCTTTTTTTTTTAGCAGAAATCAGGTTTATGCAACTGGTTAAAGCCACTCCTGGACAGCACTGTTTCGTGTTTATTGGACCCTCTTCAGCAGGAGCTAGGCATGACCAGTTACAGTGGATGCTTGGACCTATATCTGTTTTTCTATAAATCAGCTTGAACCTCATCGCTACCAAGTTATATAGTTACATAGACTGAAAAAGACATGCGTCCATCGGGTTCAGCCTTTCACACTTCACCTACTGCTGTTGATCAGAGAGAAGGCAAAAACCCCAGTCTGAAGCGTTCGCTAATATGCAACACACTGGGAAAAAAATCCTTCTTGACCCCAGAAAGTCAGTCAGATTACTCCTTGGATCAAGTAGCTTATACCCACATATTCAATATTATGACCCTTAATATTATGTGTTTTCAGGAAGTCATCCAGTCGTTGTTTAAAAGTCTGTACAGTCTCTGACCCAACCACCTCAACAGGCAGAGAATTCTACAGCTTTATTGTTCTCATCGTAAAATAACCCTTCCTATGCTTTAGGCTGAATTACCTTTAGTTCAGTCTAAATGGGTGACATTGTGTCCTGTGTATAGTCATATTATTGAATAGGTTTCCAGACAATGGTTTATAATGGCCCCGTATATAGTTATATAAAGTTATCACATCCCCTCTAAGGCGTAGTTTCTCTAAACTAAACAGGTTTAAGCTTGTTAGTCTTTCCTCATAACTTAAACCTTCCATTCCCCTTATTAATTTAGTTGCCCGTCTCTGCACTTTTTCTAGCACTATAATATCCTTTCTTAAGACAGGTGCCCAAAATTGAACGGCATATTTAACCCTTTCGCTGCTGAGGCTTTTCCCGCCCCTATGCTGAGGTCATTTTTACCTGTTTTGCGCATCATGTTTAAACGTGTTTTGAAGGCTTATTTTAGTATATGACCCAGACATATTATATATCGTTCTTTCCGTCAGACTCGGTAGATTCATAATATGTCATTATTATATGTATACGTCATGACCTGTCTGTATATTATAACAAAAAATTGAATAAAATATGTATTTTCAATAATTTACAACGTGTAAAGTGTTTTTTTCCACATTTTAACATGCGAGCAATTGCGGTTATATTTTGTATGGGGTGCGCTTGTTAAAAAAATTAGAGATGGGGTCTCGTTACATTTTTTTTTGGGGAAAATGACACTATTTTTAACAAACGCACCGCATACAAAAATCGTTAGTGCAGCATCATTGTTCACATTATAATTGAAATGGGAACAATATTGCTGCATTAACAAACCCAAAAAAAAAAAAAAAGTGTTTAATTTTTTTTTTAAATTTTTTTTTAATTTTTTTTTTTTTTATTTTTCATTTTTTTTTTTTTTTTACAAAATTTTTCACTGTAGTGTTTGGTATCGTTGGAACGGCCATGCTCTGGCCGATCCAACGATACCAAAATTTAACTCCTAACTGCCACGGATCGGGAGATAGGGAGTTCATTGGAACTCCCTATCTCCACAGTTGGTGGCAGTTAGGGGTTAACTCTAGGACTGGCGTCATCGTGCTACGCACGATGACGCCAGTCCTCTGGGGGAGTTCCCGGAGGCTTGGTCGACATCCAAGATGTCGGCCAGCTCCGGGAAAGGATCGCGAACCGGCGCTTTTCAGCGCCGATTCGCGATCCAGCTCCCCAGGGGTTAATGCCAGGCATCATTTGGAAGGGCAGGCTGTGCCCTTCCAAATGATGCCTGGGTTAACCCCCTGTGCACCGCCGATCGGGAGGGAGAGAGGTCCGAAGGACCTCCCCCCTCCCTTTCAGGCGCCTCCTCCGCACATGCGGGGGGGCGCCTGAATTAGGTGTCATCGCGCCCGCGATGACACCTAATGCTGGCGGCTGCTGGTCCGGATGCGCGGCTGACATCCAGGATGTCAGCCCGTACCGGAGGGGCCAGCGATCGGCCGGAACCCGGCCGAACGCTGACCCCGATGGGAGGACGCGCTCAGCGCGTCCTCCGCATACCAGCGGGACTGCTGAGGACGCGCTCAGCGCGTCCTCAGCAGCGAAGTGGTTAAGGTACAGTCTTACCATTGATTTATAAAGAGGCAAAATTATGTTTTCATCCCGAGAGCGAATTCCCCTTTTAATGCATGACAATACCTTGCTGGCCTTGGCAACTGCTGTTTGACATTGGGCATTGTTACTTAGTTTGAAGTCTATGATTATTCCCAAATCCTTCTCCTGCTTGGATTCCCCTAACTCCGTACCATTTAGGTTATAAATTGCTTGTGTGTTCTTCACTCCAAAGTGCATAACTTTGCATTTATCTACATTAAATTTCATCTGCCATTTAAGTGCCCAGTCCCCCAATCTATCTAAATCCCTCTGCAGCGAAGTAACATGCGCACATTGTATTACTTTTCCTAGTTTTGTGTCATCTGCAAACACTGATACATGACTTTCAATGCCTATCACAAGGTCAGTTATAAATGAATTGAATAGAATTGGACCCCTGAGAGACACCACTTACTGGTGTCCATCTTGAAAATATACCATTTATGGCCACTCGCTTTACCCTATCTTTTAACCAGTTTTCTATCCAAGAACAAGTATTTTCATCTAGACCAAATTTTCTTAATTTAAATAGCAACCTCTTTTGTGGAACTGTTTCGAAAGCGTTGGCAATATTCAAGTAAATCACACCCACTGCGAACCCCTGATCTATACTTCTACTTACTTCTTCATAGAATGCAATTAGGTTAGTCTGACATGATCTGTGTTTCATAAAACCATGCTGATTTTTGTCAATTCTGTTATACCTCCCAATAAATTCCTGAATATTATCCCTTAGTAACCCCTCAAATACTTTCCCAGACACAGATGTTAAGCTCACAGGTCTATAATTCCCAGGCATACATTTTGAACCTTTCTTGAATATAGGGACTACGTCAGCTTTTCTCCAATCCTCTGGTACGATTCCTGAAAGAAAAGAATCTTGAAAGCGTGAGAACAGAGGTTTAAATTTTTCAACACTATCAGGGTTATTCAAAGAGAATCGAAAAGTCACTGCACGTTCGGTGACTTTTCGTTCTCCTCAATTCGGTGTGATTTGGTGATCCCATTTCGGCGACCCTGCGGTGTATTCAGCAAGCACCACAGGGCCGTCGTAGTGCAGGGAAAAGCCACCTCAAACCCGCCGAGCTCTCAGGGCAAAACCAGGTGAACGCACACCGAAACCCGCAAAAACATCTGGATTAACCCCGCCAAACACGCCGGAGAAACCCGAGCAGCCGCTGATCACAACGCAGAATGTTTAAAAAAAGTGAAACGCTGTTTGCAAAGAAACTACAGAATGAAAATGTCTGAAATTTACACATAAGATCCAATGAATGATATAAAAAGGGCTGTTACAGAAAAAAAAGATTTAAAAAAAACTCAGAAAAATAGTTTTTTCAAAAAATACAGAAAAATGATTAAAAGATCCTAAAAAATCTAAAAATAAAGAAACGTTTTACTGCAGAATATTATAATAAACGGTTTATTAGATATTGAATTAAAATGGGAATATTTTTAACATTGAAGCCTATGGGATTCTCCTGAATAAAGCTGTCGAATGAAACCACTGAATGGCAGGGCATTTCGGCAACCTTTCTCAAATGTTTTGTGTTCTCTGAATAGACAAAGCATTGCTTCTCTATGGGGAATTCACTGCCCTCGATCAGGCCCCGTATGTGCAGACAATTCACCAACATTTGGCAAACTGCCTGCTCTCTGGATAGCCGAATGGCCAACCATCCACAATCAGAGACCGCAGGTCTTATAGATTTTGTGAATGTCCCACAAAGTCCAGGGATCTGATCGCGGTGGTGTACCCTCTCCTCTGAACACTGCTCTCGAGTCAAAAGATCTGTACTGGTTTAGTGTTGTCACTATCTGTTTTATTGTCGGAACGACATCTGATTTCCAGTGTCGCATAGTTGACGAAACCATTATGAAAAGCATTTTTAGGTGTTGCCTTGGAAGGCGTATCATTCCCAACAGCAGAACCTCTGGGGAGCAAGGGATATTGCAGCTTAGGACCTCCGTGGCTAGCTTGGAGAGACTGGACCACACGGGGGCAATCCCAGAACAGTGCCACCAGATGTGGCCCATATCCCCCACCGCTGACGAGCATCTCCAGCAGACGTCCGAGGATTGGGGGTCTATTCGTTTTAATCGATGTGGTGTGTAGAACCAGCAATACATTACTTTCCTTTGTGTTTCGATCAGTGTGGCACACCTGGTGGCACCAGCAGCAAACATGTGTGCCATTGCCCATTGTGTAGGGGTAAAGGACTTGGAAAGGTCCCTCTGCCATGTAGCTTGGTAGGACCATCTGTGCGGTTTGATGGGGGTCGTGAGTAATTGATAAAACAGTGAAATGGGTTTGGTTGCTGAGATAGGGTCTAGCCAGAATAGTTCGAACTCTGTTAAGAGTGGGAGGGTGGCACGTAGATTTTCCAGTATATTGCACTTGCGCATATATGAGTATAGTTGCGAGTACGATAGAAACAAATTGGGTGGTGCCTTGTATTTCATTTGCATGGATTGGAATGGCAAGATGGCTGGCGGCAGGAAAAAATGATGAAGATGTGTGACTCCCAAACGAATCCATGGAGGTGCTCGAAAGTGCGGCAGGACGTATGTTAATGAGGGGAGTGGGGTGGCCAATGACAGTGGTCTATGTTGTGTAAAGAGGGAGGAATGCTGATCCCAAATCCGAAGCAACAAGGTTGCAAGTGGTAAAAGGAAAGGGAGTCTCGGCCTGGACTTTTGTGGTATCCATATCAGATTGGAGAGGTCGTGACCATTTGTAAAGGTTGAGAGTGTAACCAACCATTGAGGTGAAGGGTGAATATGTACTATTTCCGATAAGGTTGCAAGACGAGACGCCCAATAGTATCTATGAACGTGGGCTACTTTGAGACCTTCATCCCTGTGTCTATAATATAGTAGGCTTCGTGGTATTCTCGGTTTCTTGTTGTGCCAGATATAGGTCATGATAATGGACTGCAATTGGTCTAGGTAGGATTTTGACTGAGTAATTGGTAAGGATCTGAAAAAGTATAGGATTTTTGGTATTATCATCATTTTTACATTCGCCATCCTGCCCAACCATGACACGTCTTTCAAACGCCATTGAAACAGTTGAGTTTTCACGTCCCGAAGTAGTGTGTCATAGTTGTGTTTATATAGGCCCTCCGTGGTTTTTGCTATGCGAAGACCGAGGTATGTTATGTATTCGGATCGCCAGTCAAAGTTGTGTTGAGAGCGTAGGGCTGTCAATTGGGCTTTTGTAAAATTTAATGGTAAGGCTTGGGTTTTCTGCGCATTAACCAGATGGTATGAAACTTTACCATAGGATTCCAACTCTGTGTTCAGTGCCGGTAATGAAGTGTCTGGGTCTGTCAGGGTCAGTAAAATATCGTCTGCGTATAAATTTAATTTGAAAGTCGTGGGACCAATCGAGACACCCCGGATCGAGTCATTCTGCCGAATGGCCTGTGCCAGGGGCTCTAGTATGAGGGCATATAGTAGAGGGTAGAGCGGGCAATCTTGTCACGTGCCATTGGTTATACAAAATTCGTCCGAGAGAAAACCCGAGTTAAGCACTCTGGCCGATGGGGAATCATATAGTGCTTGAACAGCTCTTAGAAATTAATCTGGAAAACCAAATTTAAGTAGAACCCGTGAGAGGAAGAGCCAGCTGACCCTGTCGAACGCCTTTTCAGCGTCTAATGACAGGATCAAGCCCGGGGTCCCCCCACGGTTCATAGTGTCCATTAAGGTAAGGAGTTTTTTAGTGCTATCTGGGCCTTGACGTTTGGTGATAAATCCCACCTGATCTTGTCCTATTAGGGATGGCAGAAGGTATTGTAGATGGGTAGCCAGGATTTTACCATACAGTTTTACGTCAACATTGATTAAAGAGATGGGGCGCAAATTAGGGCATCGGTTGGGTGGTTTCCCTGGTTTGGGTAGAGTGATTATATGTGCCCGCAGCATGTCTACTGGGAAGGAGCCGTCCTCTCTCACCTCGGCAAACGCGTTATGAAGGTGTGGGATCAAGTGAGAAGAAAACGTGGTGTAATATAAACCGGAGAGGCCGTCTGGTCCCGGCGCCTTTCCTGTCGGTAGGGCCTTAATGGCTATAGTAATGTCTTCTACTGTGATTGGGGAAGAGAGGCTCGCTATTTGCGTTTGTGAGAGAGCGGGAAGGTGTACGTTTTTCAGGTAAGTGTCCACTATAGCCTCAGATGGTTGAGAAATTTCATCGTCCGTGCCCAGGTTATACAATTTTTCATAGTAGTGTGCAAATCCATTTGCTATATCTCGGGGGTTGTGGATATCCCCATCTTTAGTGTGGAGGGTGTTTATCTTCCGTGGCGCTCTGAGGGGCTGGAGCTTTCTAGATAAAAATCACCCTGATTTATTGTGAAGAGACTAATATGTTGCCTTTATGCGGGTCATAGTGTGGAAGT
Source organism: Leptobrachium leishanense (assembly GCA_009667805.1). Taxonomy (NCBI): domain Eukaryota; kingdom Metazoa; phylum Chordata; class Amphibia; order Anura; family Megophryidae; genus Leptobrachium; species Leptobrachium leishanense. The sequence continues at coordinate 271,355,091 of CM019065.1, read as the reverse complement.
ATCCGTCTGTGTCTAAGTCTCTGAGTGAGGTGAGTGTGGCTTCTATGAGGTCTGCTGCGGCTTGAGACGGGGGTCAATTTGTTACGTATGTCTAAATCTTGTAAGGTGGTAAGTAATTGTAACCTGTTGGACGTGTATGATTTACGTTGCTGCGCGGACCACTGCATACTCACTCCCCTAATAACTGCCTTGTGAGCTTGCCAAACCGTAAGGGGGCTCATGTCCTGTGTCGCATTTTCGTCAAAGTAGTGTGTCAGAGCAGATTGTATGGTTTGGATCGCCAGGTCTTGTTTCAGCAGTGTGTCACGTAATCTCCACGGCGGTCTGGTATAATACTGGTACGCATCTCCTAGTACTAGTAGGTCCGGAGAGTGGTCCGACCAGGTGAACGGTAAAATTTGACTATCTAGTATTCGATGGAGGGTCGCCCCTGTCACCATGAAATGATCTATTCTAGTGTAACTATTGTGTGCCCTGGAACGGAATGTGTAGTCACGTTCTCGTGGGTGTTGTAGTCACCATGTGTCATATACAGTTGTGTTCAAAATTATTCAACCCCCACTGAAATTGAGTGTTTTGGTCAGTTTGACATTGATTTTGATCATTCAGTCATCTTGCTTACAATTAAATCAAAGAGGCACGTGTAGGTCAGACTAATATAACATAACATTTATAATGAATTAACCACAAATGTCTTTTCTGTGCTCACATCATTATCAGTTTTATTCAACCCCCAAGTGACAGTCAATCTTAGTACTTATAACTGTAAAAGGATGTTGTACTAACAGCTTTTAAACGTGAAGCATAGCTTGACACAAGTGTCTTGCAGCGATCTATGGGTATCTTCGCCCATTCGTCATGGAAAGCCTCCAGTTCAGTCACATTCTTAGGCTTGCGCACTGCAACTGCTTTCTTTAAGTCCCACCAGAGGTTTCTCATCGGATTTAAGTCAGGTGACTGCGATGGCCACTCCAAAATGTCCCAGCCTTTAATCTGCAACCATGCTCTAGTGGACTTGGAGGTATGCTTGGGATCATTGTCCTGTTGAAAGGTCCAACGTCTCCCAAGCCTCAGGTTTGTGACGGACTGCATCACATTGTCATCCAATATCTCCTGGTACTGAAGAGAATTCATGGTACCTTGCACACGCTGAAGCTTCCCTGTACCTGCAGAAGCAAAACAGCCCCAAAGCATGATTGACCCCCCACCATGCTTCACAGTAGGCAAGGTGTTCTTTTCTTCATAGGCCTTGTTCTTCCTCCTCCAAACATAGCGTTGATCCATGGGCCCAAACAGTTCTAATTTTGTTTCATCAGTCCACAGAACACTATCCCAAAACTTCTGTGGTTTGTCCACATGACTTTTGGCATACTGCAGTCGACTCTTCTTATTCTTTGGAGACAGCAAGGGGGTGCGCCTGGGAGTTCTGGCATGGAGGCCTTCATTACGCAGTGTGCACCATATTGTCTGAGCTGAAACTTCAGTACCCACATCTGACAAATCTTTTCTCAGTTCCTCAGCAGTCACACGGGGACTTTTCTCCACTCTACGCTTCAGGTAGCGCACAGCAGTCGAAGTCAGCATCTTCTTTCTGCCACGACCAGGTAGCGTTTCAACAGTGCCCTTTGCGTTGAATTTGCGAATGATGCTTCCTATGGTCTCTCTTGGTATGTTTTACATCTTTGCAATCTTCTTATAGCCATTGCCCTTCCTGTGAAGAGTAATCACCTCTTCTCTTGTCTTCCTGGACCATTCTCTTGACTTCACCATGTTTGTAGCCACACCAGTAAATGTCTAGAAGGAGCTGAGTATCACAGTCATTTTAAAGCTGCCTAATTGGTGCTTATTATGCTTTATTGCTGCTCCGTGACATCCACAGGTGTTTTCAATACCTGATTGAAAACACTTGAATGAACCTCTGTTCTTCAGAGTGGTAGTCTTTAAGGGGTTGAATAATTGTGTCAATGAAGAATTCACAAAAGAAACATTTACTACTGTATTACAAAACCAATTGATGTCATTTTAGTTGCATATGGTTCTTTAAAAAGTCCTTGTAGGATTTCATTCTGAATACAATTACAAATGTACACTAAATTCCCTAAAACCCTTTCCAGCATTGGGGGTTGAATAATTTTGAACACAACTGTAGGTCATGTTGCTGGAGTAATAAGTGAAGTTTGCGTATTGAGGACTTGGATAGAGTAGGCGATGATTGGGTGGACCTGTCTTTTATAGGGTCGAGACCTATGTTAAAATCCCCACATAGTATAAGGGTCCCCGTTTGAACATCCTTCGTCTTCCTCAATATCTGGGCAAGGAATTGGATTTGTGAGACGTTAGGGGCGTATTTTGAAACCAATGTGTACGGGACTGAATTAATGGTGCATACTAGAATGATATATCTACCTTTCGTATCCTTTAGAATCCTATGGGCTTGGAATGCTAAACGGTTGTGAATTAAAAGGGCTACTCCTCGGGATTTCGAGGTAAACGTAGAGTGGTATTGAGTCTGGTAGAATGGGACATTGAGCTTGGGATGATCTAATCATCTGAAATGTGTCTCTTGGATGCATACTATGTCTGCGTCGTGAAATTTTAGGTTCTTATTTAGGGAGTTTCATTGGCACATTCAGACCTTTTACGTTATAGGATAATAATTTCATTACAGCATAAGGAAAAGCGACATTGTCGAGTCATCATCAAAGCATATGGAGTCAGCACATCCCTGACGCGGGGTCTTCTGTGAAAGTAAAAGGATATAGGATTTTTTGCAGTTCCTGACTTGGGTGGATGAGGGAAAGGGTGAGTTACAAAACAGAAATAAAACTTAACCATAGTACCTCAGGATTGTAACGAGAATAAAACATATCTTGGTGTAGAGTTGTACTACGTACATAAAACGTCAAAAATTTCTCCAGAGGGGAGTCCCACTTCCCCAGTAATGTGGGGAGGGGAGATACCCCAAACTCTTCCGGCGAAGAGAGAGACAAGGGTATCGTGGTAGCCCGCGTGCCAGCGGACAACGTGAACAGTTGGAAAGAAATAAAGTTAACCTGGGAGAAGGCGTCTTTATAGCTTATCTTCTAAAAGGATCTGCTGTCTGGAAGCTGTCAGCGGGAGTGCCATTCCCGGAACACCTTGTCTGAGGAGGGCAAGCTCTGATCTCGGCGGTCTTGAACCTTTAGGCCCCACTCTTCCAGAATGCGGCGACCGTCGTCTGGTGCCATGACAATTGTAGGTGTCCCATTCCGGATAATAATTAGTTTGGTCGGGTACCCCCATCGATACGAAATCTTTTCTGACCGTAGAGCGCCAGTCACAGGGCGAAATCGGCGACGCTGCTGCAATGTGGCCTGGGATAGATCCGGAAAGACCGAGAGATGTTGGTAGTCTGGGCTGAGTATTTCTTGGTCCCGCAGAGCTCGGAGTATAGCTTCTCGTGGTCTGAAGTAGTGGAGGCGCAGGATTACGTCTCTTGGGGCTTTAGCAGGAGCAGAAGGTGGTTTAGGGACTCTGTGGATCCGATCGAATAACAGGGAATCTTCTGTGGATTTCGGTAAGATGTGTTTAAAGAATTCCGTGGTGTACGTTTGCAAGTCCTTCGGGTGGATGGATTCCGGGATACCCCTTATTTTTAAATTATGGCGTCTAGACCTGTCTTCCAGGTCTGCTAATTTCCGAGCATACCTGTCTAAGGAGTCTTCCAGCTCCTCCACTTTTGACGCCATGCTGTTATTGGCCTCCGTCGTTTTGGCCATTTTATCCCCCAGTTTGGAGGTCCGCTCACCTATATCACGGATGTCCCGGCGGATGTCCGCCGCCACCGTGTCCAGCCGAGAGGTTAGAGTTGCAGAGAGATCCTTCAGCAACCCCTCCATCCGTGCTGAGAAGCGTTCCAGGTCAGTTGCTGCAGGCGCTGGGGAGGAAGGGGAAAGTTGGTCGCTGCCATCTTGGCTGGCCGCGCCGTCCCTGCGCTTCCCAGGTTTTGGGGTAAAGAAGTCCAGCTTCTCTGAGGGCTTCCTCACCCTTGCTGCCGCCATTATTTCTCCCGAACTTGGGGGTCCCGGAGGGTCTCCAACTGGATCCGAGCGCTGTTTTTATCCACTTTTTCCGCCGGCGGTCACAGGAGCAGGTCTAGCACACGTCCACCATGTGCGGCTGCCGGCCACGCCCCTTATTAGTAAGTTTTGATCAATGTATTGCATGTCTCCTGTTATAGGTTTCTCTTTGATAAATTTCATTGTTCTTGAACCCAGGACATACTTGAAAACGAGAGAAATCTCAATGTATCCTTCCTGGTAAAACATTTGCAAATAAATAAATAAATAAAATACTGAAGGAAAATAGTCATTCAAAATTTCTGCCTTATCTCGATCTTCAGTTAATAAAACCCCAGACTCAGATTTTAGTGAACCTATATTTTCACTCTTGGTTTTTTTCGAATTTATGTACCTAAAAAATCTGTTAGGGTTGGTCTTGCTCTCTTTGGCTATATAATTTTCATTCTCTGGTTTAGCCCATCTAATTGCATTTTTACATGCTTTATTGGCTGCTTTATATGCTTTATAGGATGCCTCAGATTTATCAGATTTAAAAGCTTTAAATGCCTTCTTTTTATTTTTCATTTCCTTGGTTACCTCCTACTTAGCCTCATAGGTTTCAGCCTGTTTTTTTTATATTTATTACTCAGTGGAATATATTGGAACGTGTACTTTTCTAGTGTTAGTTTAAAGATATTCCACTTATCCTCTGTGTGTTTCCCATGAAAGAGTTTCTGCCTGTCAACGACATTGAGAGCTTCCTTTATTTTGCTAAAGTTGGCCTTTTTAAAATTATTTGCTTTAGCATGCCCCATATGAATGTGCTTTTTAGAGTTTATTTCAAAAGACACCATATTATGCTCCCTTACTTGAATACTTGAGAAAAGGTCTGCATTGTTTGTTATAACCAGATCCAGACAGTTATCCTCTCTAGTTGGTGCTTCTACCAGCTGTGTCATGAAGGTATAATTTAACAGGTTCAGAAACCGGATTCCCTTTGCTGAATTACTAGTCCCACTATCCCAACTAAAGTCCGGGCAATTAAAATCGAATTAAAGTGCTACCCAGATGTGCAGACTTCCTGATTCGCTCTAACAGCTGTTCTTCCCCATCATTATCTATATTAGGCGGTTTATAGCTTACAAGGTGGAAAGCCTGCCCAGAGGGCAGTCTATTGTGGATATACTGCCCCAGCTCATGGATATATGGCCCAGCTCGTGGATACTGCCCCAGCTCGTGGATATACTGCCCCAGCACGTGGATATTGCCCCAGCTCCTGGATACTGCCCCCAGCTCCTGGATACTGCCCCCCAGCTCCTGGATACTGCCCCCCAGCTCCTGGATATTGCCCCCCAGCTCATGGATACTGCCCCCCAGCTCATGGATACTGCCCCCAGCTCCTGGATACTGCCCCCCAGCTCATGGATACTGCCCCCCAGCTCGTGGATACTGCCCCCATCTCGTGGATACTGCCCCCCCAGCTCGTGGATACTGCCCCCAGCTCCTGGATACTGCCCACCAGCTCCTGGATACTGCCCCCCAGCTCCTGGATACTGCCCCCCAGCTCATGGATATTGCCCCCAGCTCATGGATATTGCCCCCCAGCTCATGGATACTGCCCCCAGCTCATGGATACTGTCCCCCAGCTCGTGGATATTGCCCCCCAGCTCATGGATACTGCCCCCAGCTCATGGATACTGCCCCCCAGCTGATGGATACTGCCTCCAGCTCATGGATATTGCCCCCCAGCTCATGGATACTGCCCCCAGCTCATGGATATTGGCCCCCCAGCTCATGGATATTGGCCCCCCAGCTCATGGATATTGCCGACCCAGCTCATGGATACTGCCCCCAGCTCATGGATATTGCCCCCAGCTCATGGATATTGCCCCCCAGCTCATGGATACTGCCCCCAGCTCATGGATACTGTCCCCCAGCTCGTGGATATTGCCCCCCAGCTCATGGATACTGCCCCCAGCTCATGGATACTGCCCCCAGCTGATGGATACTGCCTCCAGCTCATGGATATTGCCCCCCAGCTCATGGATACTGCCCCAGCTCATGGATATTGGCCCCCCAGCTCATGGATATTGGCCCCCCAGCTCATGGATATTGCCGACCCAGCTCATGGATACTGCCCCCAGCTCATGGATATTGCCCCCAGCTCGTGGATATGCCCCCAGCGCTCATGGATATTGGTCCCCAGCTCAGACATGGGGCGGCTGTTCGAATGCTCTATTGGCATTCGGACAGCCGCCCCATACTTACCTTTCCGAGCGGCGCCGGGGAAGTGAAAGTTTCCCGCTTCCGCTCGTTGAAGGACCCAAGCCGCGGTCACGTGACGGGGCTTGGGTCCTTCAAAGTGCGGAAGTGGGGAAACTTTCACTTCCCCGGCGCCGCTCGGAGGTTGGATGCGCTCGACAGCCGGGTAGAGGCTGCGAGCGCAGCCTCTACCTGGCTGCTGTGTGCATCTTGTAACCGCCGCGGCGAGCCGGCAGCCGGCTCGGGCCGCGGCGGTTGCATGCGCGCGCAACCAACCGCCGCTGGTTGCGCGCGCATGCGCAGAGTAAGGCTTGGCGACGGACACGCCAAGCCTTACTCAATTATAGTATAGATGCCAACCAATAGTTGACTTCCCTGTTTATTCCCCAAAGAGATATTTACCCATAAGGATTCCACATTTCCCTCATCGTTTACCAGGTGTGTACTATTTGACTTTAAATCATAATTGACATACAAACATACTCCTCCCCCTTTCTTATGTTTCCTATCCCTCCTGAACAGTGTGTAACCACCTAAGTTTACAGCCCAGTCATGCGTTTCATCCCACCATGTTTCCGTTATACCTATTATTTTGTACTGCTTAGTATATTCTAATGCCTCTATTTCCCCATCTTGTTATTGAGGCCCCTTGCATTAGCAAGCATACATTTAATATTGTCTCTACCCACACATGCTGAATGTGACTTTCCAGAAAACACCTTCAGAAACCAATGATTTTTGGGAAATCATTTTTAATTATTTATACAGTAACATTTTTGGAAATATTCTTAATGTATTTCTTACTTTGGCCAAAAACTAAGTTACTACCTTTAGAAGCTCTGTGCAGGATCACCTGAGGAGCGGTCAGTTAGACACATACCCCAGCTGGTTTTGAAAGCACCTCAGGGACACCGTTTTGATGCAAATAAAATTCATTTTCAACAAACGTATTTAATTTGCAATGATACAGCATAACCACAAATTGTTTTAATGCAGTCTCGGGCTGATGTGTATGCTACTGCTGATCATGTATACACGATCATGGTAGTCAAGGGGTTAATTCTGCCAATCTCTGGTCCTGGTTTCCTGTTCTACACCTTTTCCGTACCTTAAAGCTGTGAGTCTGGATTTCCAGGCGTCCATGCAGATTGATGTGCTTTCTCTTCTTAACCCATTCACACCCAAAATTGAGTTATCTTGATTTTGCATTGTAATGCATTTAAAAGCACTCACTAGCATATCAAACAACCGTTTTCACACCTTTTTAAAGGAAGACTTGTTTTATGTCTTTCCAAGCACCCTGGTGTCACGTTCCACACATTCCAGCCCTGCACTCTGGTGGTGAGAGCGATCCAGGCCAGCTCTTACATTGTCTGAGCTAGTCCATTCCTCCCTCTCTGACCCTGGATTCCATTGTAGCTGGTCTGGCCTGAGGTCACATGCTCTGCCTTGTCCTCTATAAATATGCAAGCATTCGAGTTTATCATGGCTCTTGCATGGGTCATTTCTGCCAGAGGGTCTGCTGGTGTATGTTCTGCTCTGATTCCTTGTGTATGACTTTGGCCAGGTTTTGACTTCTCTATTGTATTATCCCTGTTCTCTGTTTATCTGTATATTGCTTTTCTGTGTACCGATTACTGGCTTATTCTCTTCCCTCTCTGGTTGCTGATTACTGCTTCTGTATGTCTACCCACTCTGGTGTATGATTTTGGCTTTGTATTTTGACTACGTCTCTGGATCTATCCCATGTGTCCTGTATCTTGTTCAGCAGCATTGTATTCCTTTGAATAGAAGGCCATTCTAAGGACCTTATCCCAGATCAGGGTTTTCATGTGTGTGCTGCTGGGTGCCAGCATATTGTTTTCTCTCTTAACTCTCGCCCTTCCTGTTCTGTGTATTTTGTGAGGTTCTCTTCCTTAGATAGACGGCCATCCCACAAACCGTTTTCAAGTACAGGGCTCCCTTTAGTATTCTGTTTTCTCCTTTTACTTCTGCCCTTCCAGTTGTCCAGTTGTTCTGTTATTTGTTACCTTTGCTGTTGTCTTCTGCGTATATGCAGCCAGCGGCAAACCTGACTAAAGAGCTAAACATCCCCCAGCAATGCAGAAACGGCCTGTGATGTAAGCCTCCACCACCTTTTAAATTACTTGGATTCCAAGTGTCTGAGACTGGCTGGCGCAGGCACTTACAGCATTGCCTGCACTACTTATAGACTATAGGAGAGGAGCGGATGCTAGTCTCGTACCCGCAGACTACAGTTGATTATGGCAGAGACTGTTCATAAGGCATTTGGGCATTGCCATGCTGTATGTGATGTGTTTTAAAACCATGCTTCTGTTTAACAGTTCTTAAAGTTGTTAATTTATCCTACCTTTTGGGATTGATTGTGCTGGACATTGTCTTATCACTAGGAGGAGGGGGGTGCTCAGACAGCAGAGTGATATTGTTCTAGACCAAATTTCTTTGGTCGTGTGTGGGGAATCTTGGCTTCACTGGGGAATCTCTCTGAAATGTCAAGGCAACCAGTTGGGTAGTCCAGAACGAGACTCTGGGTCTTCTGACATGGTTCTGGGATAGAGAAGGGACGGAAGAATAATGGGCTGGTTCTGATCCTGGAATTTTGTGCAGAACCCTGTGTGTTTCCATTACAGGGCCCACTTTGGCTCATGCCGGGTGCTCCTGTGACACCTGGAAAGACATAAGACCAGCTGCAAATAGATGTCCTAAACCCAACAAAAGATCAAATAGATTACTGTTGCATTACAGCTGTCAGGGAGAGGGCAGATTACAGAGAGCGCTCTGGGGTCACTCACAGCTGTACAGGAATAAGATTCACGTGGCTATAATGACTGAAATTCCCTGTACAGTACAGACACAAGGTGCTACTGCAATCTCCACATACAGGCATTATGCCACATTCAGATATTATTTTTATATTCTATTGGTATTTTTTTTGGAAGCTGCATTGCTAATAATCTCATTATGATCTCTACAAATCCCCCTAAGCAGGATATCTCACCATAGTTTTTTTTATTCTTTATTTTGAAGATTTTTATCATGAAACAGGTAAATATACGAAACAAAACATGCAAACACACTGGTGTTTTAATAATGGAAATATACATATCTAGAAATCTCTGAATAGGTTGTCTCCTCCGTAGACGACCAGGTACAAAATGTATAGATAAAAAGTGGAGTGTGTCTAGACAAACAATATAAATAGGAATAGAAACATTATAGCGTAAAATATATAAGACAATGAACCACAGATTGGCCCCCTATAAACCACACTCACTAGAGATAGGAAATATCAGGCATATCAAAATCAATGGCAATGTCACAATGGTTACCGCTCTTGCGGTTGGCCTTTGGTAGTCAGCGAATAAATCTTCTCCAGACACTGCAGGCACCTTTATAGACCCAAGGCTCCCATCAGGTCCGATGTTGTGGAGCGCATAAAATCACCAGACTCGGCCATGATACAGGTCGGGCGAAACCGGTCGAGATATGACTTCTCCTTGTTTTTAACAGCTCTATTTTGCTATTATTCTTGTGGACCATGTCCTTGGCTATTATTGGCGATCTATCTAGTGTGCCTAGCAATCGGTTATGTAGGTGGCTTGAACCCCCGAGGTATAGTGAGCCATTAGTATCTTTGTGTATGCCTTTATTACTTGTTGCTTTCACTGCTATTGCCTTCTGGGTGGCTTGAACCACCGGTGTATAGGCAGCCTTCATTAATTACAAGTATATCTTTGCTACTAATTATTGGTACGGCATCGACTTCCTCTTGGGTCACTGTCCACATATCTATTTTTCTATTCTATTCTATTCTATAGCCGGATCTCTGCTCTCTTGCGCATGCTTTCAGACCGCTGGGACTAAACTAAAAGTGTCCAATGTTTTCTTATAAGTCCGTGTCTTCTTAAAATGCATGAGTAGAAGAAAAACACATCACCTTTGAGGGCATAGATTCTCTAAAAATGAATAAAACGAAGTATAAAAAATATAGAAACATGGCCAGAAATTAATGGAAATATAAAAAAAGAGCATGTAGTGAACCTTAACCAGTCACACCAAACACCAAAATAATACACACAATAAGTCAGATCCATATCTACATTCATGCCCTTTTTTTTTCCATGTTCCTATCTTACAGATCCAATTAGCTTCCCTTTTGGCCAAAGTTTTTACAAATTCACCTTCCCTCCAATCGGGGTTAACCAGTTCTATTCCCACCCACTTGAAATCCTTTATTTTAAATATAGAGCAATTATTACAATGAGTGGGTACCGAATGGTCTACCTTTTTTCTAATATTATTATAATGCTCAAGGATTCAAACTTTTAACCCTCTAGTGGATTTGCTGATGTACTGTGCTCCACATGGGCAAATTAATAAATGAACAACTCCTTGTGGAACTAGAAAAAGAAGTAACCTTTAATAAATATCTAAATTACAGGTACATAATACCACAGACAACGTATGAACTATACAGACATAGGCGACTCTACAGGGGGGGCAAGGGGGGTGTAACGTATCGATCCGTTGGGCGCCTGGCAGCGGCTTCCACGCTGCTCGCTGGCCAGGCGCCGATTGATATTGCAGCCGGTTGCGCTCACGTGGGACGCCGGGGGGCGGGACCTGGCGTGATGACGCGGACCCGCCGGTTTTAAAACCCGGCTTCACTGTTTTACCCGTGCCCTGACGTGGTATTGCATTCCCGCAGAGCTCTTGCGATTTTTGGTACTGTCCGTGTCTGACCTTTGTTTCTGGCTGCATAATATTCTCTGTGAATGATTCCTGGTCTTGGCAACGAACCACCTCTGTGTATGACCCCTGGCATTGGCAAAGAACCACCTCTGTGTATGACCCCTGGCATTGGCAAAGAACCACCTCTGTGTATGACTCCTGATTTGGCAACGACTTCTCTAACGGTTCTGCTCCTAACTTTGGTACCGGTGTTAGTCTGTGTGTAACCCTAAGCATACAGCAGACTACCTCTTATATTACTAAAGTCCTGGGGAGAACAAACTATCTAAAGGCCTTGTATATCTGTCTGATAGGGATGTGCGTTTCGGGTTTCGGAATTTCGGAATTTTCACGAAATTTCCCGATTCGGGTCTTTCGATTCGATCGAAATTCCGAAAATATTTAGATCCGAAAATGTCCGAATCGAAAAGGTTTTCCGAGTCGAAACGAAATTTTTTCGGAATTTCGAATGAACTTGAAATGTGTCAAATCGAAATCTATTGCTTTGAATTGAAACGAGAACAGACTTTCCAAAAAACGAAAAATTGTTCCGAAATCCGAAAAGTTTTCCGAGCCAAATCGAAAAATTTTCGGAATTTTCGAATGGACTTTGAAATGTGTCAAATCGAAATTTACTTTCCCTCTATATAGTCTATTCATGATTTCAGTTCCATTCGGGATTTCGGTTCCATTTCGGTAAGTCTGGACATCGTATTATTTAACTATTATCTGTTATATCGCTGATTCTGTAAAGTTTAATTTTTCCATGATCCGATAAGAATTTTCGTATTTTAATTCGACCGCGGGTCGCGCATGCGCGCGCGCGAATATCGTAACTTTATTGAGCACTTTTTATTGACAACTTTTGAACAAAATATTGTTGTTGTTATTATTCAACAAAATGGCCGCTGCGTCATCACCACAAGTACCAGTAGTACCCAGGAAAGTGAAGCGAGCCACAAATATGTCATTTGAGGAGATGTTGGAGCTTGTCCGCATCTTTGATGGCAAGGATTATGATTGTAGTAGGGGCCCGTACCGCAGGAAGAGTAACGCGAGAAAGGATCGGATCTTGGAGAAGCTACGCACCACAATTTTGGTGAATTTTGGGAAGGAACGCTCGAAGGATCAGCTGAGGAAACGCTGGTCCGATTTGAAGGTGCGGGAACAGAAGCAGCTGAGGCACCTCCGCCGCGTCATAGCGAAACGTAAGTGTCACGTTATATTGTAAAGCGCTGCGCAAACTGTTGGCGCTATATAAATCCTGTATAATAATAATAATGTGCTTGCATGTGCTAATGTGCACAGAAATACGTTGATTTATCTAGTCCTTTTTTCATGCAATGTGATTGTGTATAGCTTTGCGTTTTCACGACTCGCCATACAAGCATTTTTGCCATAGCTCTTCCTTTTTGTGATTTTACGTATTCGTGAAAATTGTGACATTTGATGTATGTAGATGAAGTTATAATGCTGGATTTCTTTTGGCACTGTGTGTATAGTCTGTAGTGTGCTGGGGGGGGGGGGTTGTTGTGATTGAGTGATGCATACGAGATGACCCGCAGCTTGCCCAATATTGGCTCCCACCTGCGCATCAACAAAAATCTCTGCGTCTCTGCTAAGTGGTAGTGTAGCACAACAAGGATGGGACATGTAGTTCTTCTGAAAGTGCATAACAGAGCTGCGTTCAATGCAGCTGCTGCAGCAGTGACACTGAATGCTTTAGATGCAAATTTCAAAACAAAATGGTGGATTTCTGTTGTTTCTGCAATATCCAGTTTTATTATTAGCAGAAACTGAAAGTGAAACTGAGGCTGAGGCATCTATAAAATAACTAAAAGCAGTCGCACAATGCGTTTTGTACGCACACAACACAAATAATAGTTTTTATTGAATAAAAACGTAATGTTTACTTCTGAAAAAAATATATAAATGAACGGTAATATATGTCTGTGTGCAATATATGTATGAGATGGGAGTAGTGGGGGGGTCAAGCTGAGGCCTGTTCAATACCTCAGCCGCTGCAAGTGCTAAGTTAGCAACTTGCCATTGAACGCCGTTCAACCGCTCAGCATGCTAACCTAGCACTTGCAGCGACCCGAGGAGATGCTGAGTGTGACGTTTTAAAGATGGCCGCCGCCATGAAGCAGTAACAATGCCGTACAGCAAGATGGCCGCCGCCTCGAAGCAAGCAATAATTCCGTACAGCAATGTTAATTTTGCGGTTTCTGTTCACCAAAGCACAAAATATTTATTTATTATTTCCCCCTGTACATAGACATATATTACAGTTCAAATTATATATTATTGTTTCAGAAGTAAACATAACGTTTATTCATTAAAAACGATCATTTGTGGTGTGTGCATACATAACGGAATTGTGCTGACTGCTTCTCTTTATTATATTTTGTCCGAGTGATCCGAAAAACAATCTGAATTTTTCATTAAGAAATCATCGGCCATTTTGGATTCAAAATTCGCATCCAAAGGGTTCAACGACACTGCTGCAGCAATTCAGCAGCTGCTGAGGTACTGAACAGGCCTCTGGTAGTGGGGTAGTGGAGGGGGTGTCGCAATACTTTCGGCAATATAGTGTATAGATATACCATTTTTTCCAGTCTGCATTATTTACGTGTTATTTTTTGAATTTGGCAGAAGACAGGAAGAAGGCCGCCGAATCTGCCCCGGCGGGCACCAGTGCCCCGGAGGAGGAGGAGGAACCACGGGCGTCCACCAGCGCTGGTATATACTGTTTTATTTTGCAACGACTTTTGGTCAAAAACAGAAACATTTTTTGTTTACTGTATTTTAATTAAATTTTTTTATGTATAGCACAAGAGGTGCAGGAGGAGGAAGAGGAGGAGGAGGAAGAGGAAGAGAGGGAGCCAGAGGCCGCCAGTCCAGGTTTGTTTTTTTTTACTGTTGTATTTTGCATCGACTTTTGTTCAAAAATAAATCAGTTTTGTTGTTTACTGTATTTTTTATTTCTTTAATTTCTTACATATAGCCCTGGATATGCAGACGGTGGTCGTGGGGGATCAGTCGGAGGAGGAGGAGGAGCCTCAGGAAGCTGCCAGCACTGGTATATACTACTGTTATATTTTTTCAAGACTTTCAGTCAAAAATAGAAACCTGCTTTACTTACTGTATTTTCCTTCTTTCATTTATTGGATATATAGAAGGAGAAGCCAGACCTCGGGACTCGGAGGCAATTGGTCAGCAGCTTCGCCTGGCAGTCCGGACACTGGACAACGTCCAGGAACTGCTGCAGGTCCTCCGTGAGCAGCTAGTGACCACCGCGGACATGCTTGAGCGGCAGTAAGAAGAGCAACAACTGCCTCAGCTGCTCCTGCTCGCCTGCTTTGGGTCGGACCAGCGTTTTCTGATCTGGTCCTTCGTACCGTCCTTCCCAAACACTCTAGGATGGTGGTGTGCGTAGCTTCTCTGTTCCGATCCTTTCTCAAATTACTCTTCCTGCGTAAGGGCCCTTACTGCAGTCATATTCCTTGTTATCGAAGATGCGGACCAGCTCCAACATCTCCTCAAATGCCAGTAATTATTATCGCCTGGCTTAGACTGGAAGATGTTTGTTTGTGTTGTTTGTGCCCCCGTTGGGCAGTTTGCCATCCTTCCCCATGTAAATAAATTTTCTATTTTTTTATATATTTTCCTGTTGTGTGCGTTGCTTTACGTTAATAAGTTAATTATGTATTGCTTGGTTTCCAGTCCACACTGTAAAATCATATGTACATAAATTTATTGACATTTCTATGGACCCTTTGTCATAAATTTGTCAACATATTTGTGGCCATGAATGTGACTGTGTAATTTTCACCCAAAAAAATATAACAAGTCCCCTTTTCAATTTTTTTTTAACAAACGCAACTCATAAAATATAACCGCAAACACTCGCATGTTAAAATGTGAAAAAAACACTTTACACCTTGTAAAACAAACATTGAAAATTCAAATGTTATTGCATTTTTTTTATAATATACAGACAGGACATGACGCATACATATGATAATGATATATTATGAATCATCTGCCGAGTCTGCCGGAAAGAACGATATATAACATGTCTGGGTCATATTATAAAAGAAGGCTTCAAAACGCGTTTAAACAAGAGGAGCGAAACTGTTAAAAATTAGCTCAGCAGCAGACCGCAGTGCCGCACACAGGCGTGAAGGGAAGCCGTGAAATGCCTCAGCAGCGAAAGGGTTAATTTTTTTTTTGTCTGAAACCTTTAAATCATTTTATTTTATTTTTAATTTCAGATCATTTTGATCAACTACTTTTTCCGTTTTAAAAACTTTTTGTTCTGGTTTTTATTTTTAAAGTCAGACCATTCGGGTCAGTTTACCGTTTTTTAAATAGTTTTGTTCTTTTTTTTTTGTTCCTTGGCTTTCATACCATTTTTTTAATGTGATTAAATAAATAAAGTTGTGAAATGTATATTCATAAGAAAAAAAGGATCTTTATTTAATAAAAAAAAACACGATAGAATCGCCAGAATTATCGTATCGACAGAATGAATTATCGGATCCGAAAAACAAACCAAAAATTTATTATAAAAAAAATATATAAAGTATAAAAAAGTAAACCATAGTAGTTTACGCGTCAAAACGAATAGAGTTAGACAGCTTTGAAACGAGGAGAACAGACGTTCCGAAAAAAATGAAAAATTCCGAAATCACGAAAAGTTGATACAAAAAACCAGCAAACTGACCCGAAAATACGAAAAATGGTCGATATTCAAAAAAAAAATTTACACGATAAACGAGCCAAACCAAACCGAATCGAAACAGAAATCGGTTGAACGAGCCGAATCAAAAATTTTAAACATCAGAACAAATCTAATCGAACCGAAAAAAAAATCAGTGCACAAGCCTATTAATATCTGACATCCCGATGTGAAACATCGGGACTTTTGCATTAGATTTCGACCTTTTTTATTTTTTTAACTTCTGGATAGTCGAAAATCGAAATCTATCCAAAAAGTCCCAATGTTTCACATCATTCTGAACTTTGTTTGGATAGAGTAAGTCCGTGGGCGCGTGCGGCCGTTAAATGTATATACCAGTGGCGTCGTAACATGGGGGCGGGGTGCGGCCCGCACCAGGTGACACCCGCCTTTAGGGTGACACCGTCACCCTAAGGGCGGGTGTCTCACCCTCCGCCGCGTTTTTCACTCCCTGCGAGCGTCCGAAGCATGCAGCTTCGACGCTCGCCTGGAGGAAACACGTCACCAGCCAATCGCAGCTGGTCACGTGGCTCCCCCTGGCGAGCGCCCAAGCTCTGCGCCGCCGGACGCTCTGAGGGAGCGAAAAAGGCAGCGGAGGTGAGCTGGGGCCATTTTCATGAGGTGCTGGGGCATTCCATGTGCTGGGGCAAATCCATGAGGAGCTGGGGCATATCCATGAGGAGCTGGGGCATTCCATGTGCTGGGGCATATCCATGAGGAGCTGGGGCATTCCATGTGCTGGGGCATATCCACGAGGAGCTGGGGCATATCCACGAGGAGCTGGGGCAAATCCATGTGTGAGCTGGGGCATATCCACGAGGAGCTGGGGCAAATCCATGTGTGAACTGGGGCATATCCACGAGGAGCTGGGGCAAATCCATGTGTCAGCTGGGGCATGTCCACGAGGAGCTGGGGCATGTCCACGAGGAGCTGGGGCATGTCCACGAGGAGCTGGGGCATGTCCACGAGGAGCTGGGGCAATATCCATGAGGAGCTGGGGCATGTCCACGAGGAGCTGGGGCAATATCCATGAGGAGCTGGGGCATATCCATGAGGATGTCGGATGTCGGCCAAGCTTCCGGTAACTCCCCCTGAGGACTGGCGTCATCGTGCATAGCACGATGACGCCAGTCCTGGAGTTAACCCCAAGCTGCCACCAATGGTGGAGATAGGGGGTTCCAAAATGAACCCCCTATCTCCCGATCCATGGCAGCTAGGGGTTAAAGTTTGGTATTGTTGGATCAGCCAGAGCATGGCTGTTCCAACGATACCAAACACGAATGTGAAAAACGTTTGTAAAAAAATTAAAAAAAATATTAAAAAACATTTATAAAAAAATAATAAACAATTTTTTTTTCTTTTTTCTGGTTTGTTAATGCAGCAATATTGTTCCCATTTCATTTATAATGTGAACAATGATGCTGCACTAACGATTTTTGTATGCGGTGCGTTTGTTAAAAATCGCGTAATTTTCCCCAAAAAAAAATGTAACGAGACCCCATCTCTAATTTTTTTAACAAGCGCACCCCATACAAAATATAACCGCAATTGCTCGCATGTTAAAATGTGAAAAAAAAACACTTTACACGTTGTAAATTATTGAAAATTCATATTTTATTGCATTTTTTGTTAGAATATACAGACAGGTCATGACGTATACATATAATAATGACATATTATGAATCTGCTGAGTCTGCCGGAAAGAACGATATATAATATGTCTGGGTCATATAATAAAATAAGCTTCAAAACGCGTTTAAACATGATGCGCAAAACCGCTAAAAATGAGCTCAGCACAGAGGCGGGAAAAGCCTCAGCAGCGAAAGGGTTAATTAAAAAAACACGATAGAATCGCCAGAATTATCGTATCGACAGAATGAATTATTGGATCCGAAAAACAAACCAAAAATGTATTATAAAAAATATATAAAGTAGTATTAAAAAAGTAAACCATAGTAGTTTTCATCAAAACGAATAGAGTTAGACAGCTTTGAAACGAGAACAGACGTTCCGAAAAAACGAAAAATTGGCGATATGCCGAAACATGTACAATTCCGAAAAAACGAAAAGTTCAGAAATACGAAAAGTTCCGAAAAAACGAAAAATTGACGATATGCCGAAAGCCATGTACAATTCCGAAAAACGGAAATTTTCCGAAATAACGAAAAGTCGATACATAAACCTAGTGAAGTTACCCGAAAATACGAAAAATGGTCGAAATTCCGAAAAATACATGTACCCGAAAACCGAATCGAACCGAACCGAATCGAAACAGAACGCAGTCGAAACGAGCCGAATCGAAAAGTTTGAAAAATCGAAAAATCGAATCGAATCGAATCGAAAAAAAAATCGGTGCACATCCCTACTGTCTGATATTAACCCTTGTGGGTACTCTGTCTTGTGAACCGAAATATCTATCTAGACGTGCCGACCACTTAAGGATCGGAAGGCTAGAGAGCGTCTTGCGTATAGGGACCAATATTCTGGTATTCAGGGGGATACGTGACAGGGGGCAATTTCCCCCCCTAGGTTATTCCTTGCCCCCCCATGTGCCCCCCCACCAAAAATCAGCATCCAGCTTCCCACACTTCTTCAGACCAACGTATCTCCGTAGTTATGCATCGTATATGGATGAACTAGGTGTCATTTGCAAGGGCAGATTCTGGCCTTTCCAATGATACCCCACATGACCATATTCAGTGTGAAGTAAAAGTCATAAAACATCAAATAAAAACGTGCACTTAAACGTAAACATTTTCACAGGGTTGAAATGGCTCAGCAGTGAAATGGTTAATGTTCAGACTATACATTACATTGTGTATTATGTTAGTTTTTGCCTTGGTTTAGTTGGGCAGGCTTCATCCCTCACAGTATACATTTGTTTTTTCCTTGATTAATGGCATTTTAGGGGTTAATGAGTTGGCTACATGCCTCAGTGTATTCATTTCATGTTTTCCCTTGATGAATGGCATTTTAGGGGTTAAGGGGTAGCTAAATGCAACATTGTTTATTATTTTTATTGCATTTCTCTGGGTTTAAGGTATTTTAGGGGTTATTATGGAAGTTAGAATCTAAAGGGTCTAATAATCTGTAGATCCTCTGCTTTCCGTCACATTTCGGGGAATTTATTTTGCAGAAAGTAAGGTGAATTCCCTATTTAGCGAATGGTCACTGTAATTTGCTAAAGGTGGAGTCGCTGAAGCCGTTATCAGACATTCAGCGGAAACTGCCGAATTGCGTCAAATAAAATATTGAATTTAAGTATCAGGTTAGTACAACAAAAAGGCATCATTGCATCACATTACTCATTGCATCACATTACTCATTGCATCACATTACTCATTGCGTCACATTACTCATTGCGTCACATTACTCATTGCGTCACATTACTCATTGCATCACATTACTCTGGGGTTTTGTAATCTTATTTATATATATACTTATTTAGGGCACTATTACCTGGTGTGAGCTAACCCTTGCGTCGGCGTGATTTTGCGTTAGCGCCAGGTTAATTCAGTCTAGCGCCGGACCAACAGATCGTTTGCTTCCCGCTACAAATGGGAAAAATCACTTAGCGCGTCGCTATTAGCGATTTGTACCGCGAGCTTACTGTACTTTCCGCGTCCTATACTTAACACGGGGAGTGCTAGATATCTTTACAGATCACTTGGTGCCAGCACTAAATTTTGTTGAGGTGCACTAATTGCAACATTTTACCTACTGCTCAGCCCTGGTGCTAACTCCAAAAAAACAGAAAAAACAGGTCCTTGTCCAAAATTAACAGGCAATTGAAAGGAATGCAACACAGGTGTTCTCTTGGCCCCATACACCATAGTAATGGATATGGTTAGCAATGTCGCTGCTGTTGCAGTCGGCTCTATTATAAATGTATCCTTTATCCACATATATCCTAATTCTAATATATTGCCTAATTTTAAACATTTTATGCTGGGGGCTATTCATAGTATGTAAGCAGTTGATTTTTAGGGTGACTGTGTGGACCATGTTTAAAGGAACACATGGATAAGTCTTGCCCTGAAACATGTATTGTTTATATGCTGTAGCAGGGAAATTTTTGTCACTCACCTGGCCTTCCTTTTGGATCTATTAAATGCAGTGTAATGATTCTACATGCTGCTGGGAGGCATTTATCATGCAATGCCCATCAGCCTTAATATATGTGTGCATCAAAACATGGATGATACGGCCACCGTGGAGGATTTTAATAATGCAGGGGTGAGAGGTTATTCACTGGATGTGTTCATATTCAAGCTTGTGAGGGTGGGGGATAGGTATGGAAAAGAAAAACCGTTCTATCCTGTACACAACCGCATTAGCGCTGGGTCTCAACTTGGGTCTTAGAGTTTCCCTAGCGTGCGCCAAACGACCTTGTTCATGGACTACTGCAGACAAGGTGATCTGTTAATAGGTCGTCAGGCACTAACAGGGTTATTCAGAAAGCGGTGAAAAGCAGGAGAATGACTGGAGAATGGAAAATTCTAGGTCAAAATAGCCGATTCTTTGACCAAGAATTTTCCATTCTCCAGTCATTCTCCTGCTTTTCACCTCTCTCTGAATAACCCTGTAAGTTTTAGCGACTCGCACTAAATTTTTCCTTTAGTGATGGTGTTTTAGTTCACACCAGGTGATAGGGCCCTTACTTTTATTCAGTGGTATGATTTAGTGGTGAATATTATTAGTGCCCCCCCAGTTTTGACTGCGGTATCTTCTGTGCCCCCCTAAATATTGTTCCTAGAGTCGCCACTGTATACAGAAGTCCAATGATTTAGAAAGAGAAACCATGCCACAAAATTAAAGGAAACCCCAAAATTAAACAAAACAGAATATAACATACATTATAAGAAAAGAAAATGAAAAAGGTAAAAAAAAAAGCAAAACAAAAAGGAAAATCAAAATCAGTCCAGGTTGCTATCTCCCCACAGCCCACCACGAAAAATAGGCCAACATCTCTACTCCGAGTAACAGAGCCAGGACTCTCAGGGGCAGTGCCTGTATACATGTTCCACAGCTGCCGTATTGATTCGAATTAAGGGATGGTCTGTCGGACTATTGCCGTGAGCTCCTCTATAACTCTTGCATCAAACCCCTTCGCCTTCACCACCTTCATAGGCGGGGTGTCAGAAGATAACCACTTGGCAGCCAGGAGTATACTGCGGAACAGTGCTTGTTCCATATTTGACAACCCCTGAACCGGGCGAGACAGTAAAAAGTTCCAGGGGTCAATAGCCATAAGCCTTTCAAAAACAGATGTCAGCAATCGGCACATCTCCCTCCATAACATCTGCACCTTCGGGCAGTCCCACCACAAATGTATGAACGTGCCTTTCAGGCTCAAATTCCGCCAGCAAAGGTCTTGAAGTCCTCCCCATCCTGCACAGGAGAACTGGTGTCATATGCCATCGAAAAAGTGTTTTAAATGATTGCTCCTGATGGGACACACATACTGTCCCCTAGGGACAGGGTTGGATTAAGATCTCTATGGACCTGGAGCAGAAGATTTTGGTGGCTTTTCTTGGAATTTAGTAAAATTAAAACAGATTTTATGTTTTTTAAAAGTGCAAGAACGGGTAAATCTAATGAGGCAGTTACTTTGTTAGTAAATTTCCTCTCAGATTTCTATCATTTACAGGGTGTAAAATTATTTTTTCACACTATTTTGTTATATATTCTATAGGGCATTCTTCTTAAAAAAAATAAAAATTAAATGGGAACCTGTTACTGTAATTTTCTGGGAAAATACACAATTTTAACCCATTTACTGCTGAGGCATTTCACTGCTGTGTGCTGAGCTCATTTTTACCGCTTTTGCTCATGTTTAAAAGCGTTTAGAAGCCACGTTTTATTATGTGACCCTGAAATTTTTTCTTTTTCGGCAGCCTCAGCAGATTCATATTATATAATTTTTATATGTATACGTCATGTCCTGCCTGAATATTATAACAAAAAATACAATAAAATTAGAGTTTTCAATCATCTACAGCGTGTAAAGTGTTTTTTTTCACATTTTATCATATGAGCGTTTGCGGTTATATTTTCTATGTCGTGTATTACCTACATTTGCCTAACTAGTCTATTTTTAACTTTTCTCCTTTTTCTCCTACAGAATCATACATTCCACTAATTTTATACACATTAGACATGTGCACAGCACAAAATTTCGTTTTGAACTAATGGATTAGTCCTAAAATGCAATTTATTTAGTTGCTAAAGAAATTCGTTTTTAGTTCTTTAGTATGAAAACTAATTTCATTCATCCGAAAACCAATGGATACAATTACTATTGTAGTAGCTCCTCAGAGGGCTGAGATTGCTGCTTGTTACAGTATCTCTCACTCTCAGCACAATGTGGGCCATATTACATAGTTGGTGCTAACATAACCAGAGCTGTTGTAAACTTCCCAGAGCCATTATAGCCTATGGAAGTTTTCAGTTTACAACAGCTCTGGTTAAGTTAACACCAACATTGTAATACTGCCCCGTGTCAGGCAAAGCTGTTACAGTAACTGACTGCTGCTCATCACAGCGTTCAGAGTTTCAGTAAAACTAGTAAATAATATTTTTATATATAAGAGGTTAGAACAATATTATTTCCTTGTTTTAATGAAACTCTGAGCACTGTTACAGTCAGTTACTGTAACAACTGAGCCTGATACACTGTACTGCAGCCAATCTCAGCGCTCACAGCCACTGGATTTAAAGGGCTGAGAAAAAAGGATCCTCTCTGTTTAATGTTTAGAACATCCTCCTGCATTAATTAATGTCCCTCTCTGTATAGAACATCCTACTGCATTGGCATGTGGAGGGTGCAGATCTTCGGATGTTGCGATGTTGCTTTCTTCATTGCTGGTCTCCTTCACTCATCAATGTAATATCACAAAAAGGACTGAAACTAAAATGTAGTACATTTTATTTTAGTTTCTTTCGTTTTTTGTACTGAGCAGTTTCGTTTCTCTTGAGTCATACTAAAACTAAATTATCCCAAAATTCTGACTAAATCGTTTTAGTACTAAAACGAATGCACATGTCTAATACACATCAGTTTTCGCTTCCTCAAGCCGCTCTGAAATAAACCTCAATTTTTTGCCCTAGGTTTTCAGGCAAATGCAGTTTATTCTGTCCTCATGATTTTCAAGAACAACTTCCTTTACCAACAGGGTTATCCAGAGAGTGTGCAAAGCAGGAGAATGACTGGAGAATGAAAAATTCGAGGTCAAAATAGCCAAACCAGAAAAATTATCCCTTTCATCTCACTTTCCAAATCGGCTATTTTGACCTAGAATTTTTCATTCTCCAGTCATTCTCCTGCTTTTCACGCTCTCTGAATAACCCTGCAAGTCTCACCTTTCTTCATATAGCATCTTCCTGTCTTCTCATCTAGCATCTATCATAAATAGCCCATCCTTATGTTTTTAGTTCCCACTAAACATATGTTATATGATCAGTAAAGTAAATGCAAATACAAAAATAGATATTATATATCGTAGGATCTATTTTGATTAATTTAAAAAGGAAACATGCATATATCGCTACAAATTGCTGTATATAGTGGTACCATTACCATTCTTGTCTTCCCTCTCTTTAAAGCTAACACTCCTGCACCAATTTCCCTTCAGTTGACTTGTACCACCATTACTCCAATCTCGCAAACTTGTTGCCTCAATGTCCTCTTTGACTCCGACCTCTCCTTCACTCCTCTCTTTCAGTCACTAACCAAATATTGTTATTTCCACTTACTAAAAAACATTGCATGCATCTGCTCCCTTCTAAACCAGGACTTTACTAAAATTCGAATCCAAGTGCTTATTATCTCCAGCCTCAACTACTGTAACCATCTTCTCTCTGCAATCTGTAATGAGTGCCTTTTCCAGGCTCATCCACCTCACATCCTCTACCACTCACACCTCACCCCATTTTCAATCTCTACACTGACTCCTTGTTTCCTTTATGTCATGGTAGCACCTGGCCTGAGCCATGGAGGAACCCTGGAGACGAGACATGAAAAACCCACAGCCAAAGATAGAGGGAATCAGGAGTAGATGGGAGTTTATTGCACAGCAGAAACAAGTGTTTGAGAGTTAATATGGGGTTTACCAGTGCAGCAGTTCATACATTTAAAACAGCAGGACTGGGGTAGAGAAGGCAGTCTGCACTGCTGGGCAGTGATCCAATACTGTACAGGACAGGAACTTGCAGCAGGTAGAGATAGGTGGACTAACACGGCACAGAGGGATTTGTAGTCACTATCCATCTGTTGGGCAGGCACTCACAGCAGTTGCTGTGGGACTGGAAAGCACGGCTTGGCACAGTAATACAGCATGGCTTGAGGAGATGGTACTTCACAGCTTGGCAAGGTGATACAGCACGGCTTGGCGAGATAGGATTACATGGCACTTCAAGATGGCAAAGCATGGCTAGGCGAGGATTCACTCTACTGCTGGGCAAGTAATTACTGTAGGTGTAGTAGTGTGATCATATGGCAGGAACTGTAACCAACCCATAGGTCTAGCTGGAGAACACGTAAAACTTTAGCAGGCTACACAGGAAACAAAATAGTTTTGGAGCAACAGAACCACCTCCAGGCATGGGACTCAAATATAGAGCACCGAGGAGAGGATGTACTGCCCTTAAATAGAGAATAAGTAGCTCTCCTAGTCAGGTGTTGATCAGAGAAATGGCAGGCTGCAGGGAAGTCCCAGGCCAGATCTTACAGATGGTCAGGCAAGTGTAAGGATTTACTAGTCTGCAAGAGTTCTTAAGCACTGCAGGATGGGAATCATTCCACTTAAGGACTCTTATTTTGTATTGAATTCTAAAGTACAAAAGTCTCTATAAACTGTTCCACTGACTAAATTTCCTCTCCTATGAGCAAGTATGTCCTATCCCCGTTCGCTTCGCTCTGCCAATGATCTGATATTATCTTCTCATCGTACTTGCACTCTCAACTCTTACCTTCAGGACTTCTTCCGATCTGCCCACTTTGTATGGAACTCCCTCCCCTGCACCATCTCCTCTTCCCCTCGCTCCAGTCCTTCAAGAAGTCTCTATCAACTCACTCCATAGTCCCCATTGCATCTTTCCAGTCCCATCGTCCCACACAATCCTCATCCGTCCCACTACTTCACATACTCAGGTATTTACCATAACCTAAGGGTGTCATCTGCCTCCTCTTAGGTTGTTAGCTTGTGAATGGAGTCTTCTTCTCCTATTGTTCTCAGTATTTTTAACTTGTTGGTATATTTTGTTGTTTTGTCCCACCCATTATACAGTGCTTCAGATTTTTGTGGCACTTTATAAATACTTGTAATTAAAAGATGCTGTGTACTGTAATTAAGGTCAGCTATACACTCCTGATGATGCCTATCATGGCCGAAACGATCGTTTTTTGCTCACTTTAAGTATACAGGGTCATCCAGACGTGGACCCCTTGCTTGAGGTGTCTAGAGGGGTGTCAGCTATACCCGCTTGACAAGGCCTAACAAGGCCGAAACAATCGTCGGGGGTTGTTGCATCTCTCGTGCAGGGATGATATCCTTGGCATAATAGTGCTGGCCACCTTTTCTGGGTGATTGCAGTCTGATTTGCTTATGGAGCAGTTGTACCTGTAATGGCACAATCGAGCTAAAGCTTTGTGAGACCTGAGCAGGCCCCACCGAAGAACAAGTCACTAGTGCCGTTGTTCGTTCTCAGGACCCTCACAAACCCCTTTTTTGCTCACGTACTGTAATTAAGCAATATTGCACAATGTCGTTTATAGTGCAAAAATGTATTACATTATTTCTTAATTTAATTGTGTAGGAAACATCATGGGTTATTGCACTACTGATTGATGATGTCGTAGAATATTATTATTATTTACTAAGCGCCAACACTTTCCGCAGTGCTGTACAAGGTGTAATGGGTAAAGACAGGACAATTCTACAATACATACAGGAGACAAGTCAGTATTTCTGCTAGCAGATACAGGAGGATACGAGGACCCTATTCCCGTGGGAATTTACAATCTAGATGAGTAAGGGGATTAGAAACAGGAGGGGGGGAGTGATGAGCTAATGCAGGGAGAGGTGAGGACTGTTTTTGGGTCGGTCGGATGTCTTGTTACAGAGTCGGGTGGTAGGCTTCCCTAAATAGGGTCTTTAGGGAGCGTACATGATGTCACTAGTCGTGATGTTATTGATTGAAACAGAATATAGTTTAATCTGTAGGATGATGGCCCAGATCAGGTCACCACTGATGCTATCAATGTCATAGGTGAAGTCAATATTAATGTCATGTGTGATGTAAACGTAATCAGGGAAGTGTCATACAAACCACTCACAGTTTTTGGCAATTTAAGTTTGTATTCTCCATGCTTTTTAACTTTTGAGAACTTAATCTCTAAGGCTAAGGTCAGACGAAAGCATTTTTAACGTGCGTTTAACCGCACGAAATCACGGTCGTGCTAGCAGCAAATGACGTCCAATGCCGGGTAACATACGAAGAACGGCCGCACGAAAGTCCGTCCGCGCAACGCAAGTGGCAAACGAACGCATTTTTTCTAGAACGTCAAACCGCTACTACTGACGTACAGAGTGCGCTGCGTCCGCATAGCGGCGTGTTTGCGTGATTGGGAGACGTCAGACGCTGCTAATGTCCGGCTAACATAACGTCCAGACACAAAAAGTGTTTTATTGATGATCCGTACAAAATCACGGACGAAAATGCGCATCGTATGACCGCTATCGCGTATTCCGTGAAAAAATACGTCCATTCGTTCGAATGCACTTTTTCACGGACGACGCGAAAAATGCGTTCGTCTGACCCTAGCCTAAGCAGTAACGTCAGTTGTTTTTGCCTGAGACACACAAATACAAAATCAGAACGGTTGTACTCAACCTAAACATACTAATACTAATTTGTATATATATTGAATAATATATACATACATTTACAGAAAGAGAGAAAGCAGAAATTAGTGAGATGCTATTTCTTTTAATTTTTTAGGAATATATGCATGACTAAAATAAATTTCATAAGATACACACCACAATAGTATAATTTCTTCAATAAATTCACTAATCAATACTTCTAAATATTATTAACAAATCATATTTATTTGCATAACATATACTGCTTACTTGATAGTTTCACATTGAGTATAAAACCTGTACATACCCATTCCTTTATTTCTTTTTAGATTTGACATTTCTTGAACTTTTTCTTCAAGAAAAGCTGGCATGCTATTTACTGCTGTCATGCAAGTTATTGTGTAGCAACTAAATAGATGTAAATGAGGAACATATTCCTATAATTAAAATTCTGTCAAACATATCTAACATTTATAATGATCCTTAAAAGTAATTTTATACTGTTATAGTGAATTAGTACTTAACATTAGTAATTGCTAAACCGAATAAAATTTTAAACAAACGAGTAGAAGAAAGCAGGAAAACAATTCTACAGAAAAACATTTTTTTTTCTGATAAGTTAACCAGCAAATTACAACAGGATTTATAAGTAGTGTTTTGGCCAGTACTAAATAAACAACTACAAACGTGCTCGGAGGAGAAAAATGGTATATAAACCACTCTTATGAAATAGGAAGTCAAACTCAACTACAGTCTTCCGTTTACAGCAAATAGTGAAACAGATGCAACAAGAAAAACTGTCCTTCAGCAACGTATTTTGGATACCTGCACTTGCAAAGTATTATTATACTTTATTTATAAAGCGCCATCATATTCCGCAGCGCTACTGTATGAGCATTGAGTCAACCATATATAGCTCCTACTTACACTTGCTTGGTTTTCTTTCTCAACCATCTTCCAAATCCAAACTCCAAGTAAATAAAATCATTCCATTTCATGTTATCATTTATATCATATGTTATCATATTGGCGACATTTCAATGCTCTGTAGTTCCCCACACTTCGGGGAATCAAATTTCCCCACCCTGCAGTGAATTCTGCATTCTGCATCCCTGGAGTGCGGGGAAAAGCCGCTGCAAAGCCCCCAAATAAAAAAATTTAAAAAAAGTCACAAAACCGCCAAAATTATCGGATCCGATCATGTTTTTTTCTTTCAAAACCAAGCTGAAAATATCAGATCTGATCCAATAATCCGCCGCAAACCCGCCAAACCCGTCTGGAAAAAGCCGACGATCTGCTGAACGCAATGACGACCACTGGCTGGAAAAAGACAACAAACTGTCGAACAGGGAAAAAAACAACAACAAAAAACAATTGAAAATACGCTGTTTGCAAAAAACTACTGAACAAAAATGTTAACACATAAGGTCCTATGAATGATAATAAAAGGTACACTATATTGCCAAAAGTATTTATCGCTCACCCATCCATATGCGAGTCAAGGCAGGTGAGCGAATACTTTTGGCAATATAGTGTATGTTACAGAAAGAAGAAAAATTCCTAAAAGATACTAAAAAAAAAACGAATAAATGTTTTATTAGATATTGAATAAAAACGGGTATATATTTATCATTGAAACTTATGGGATTTTCCTGATAAAACCTGCCAAATGAAACCACCGAACATCAGGGCAGTTCGACAACTTTTCACTGCTGTTCGGTGTTCTTTGTTCTCTATTCAGAGAACACCGAACAGCAGTGAAAAGTTGTCGAACTGCACTGATGTTCGGTGGTTTCATTTGGTAGGTTTAATCACTAATCAGGCAAATCCCATAAGTTTCAATGTTAAAAATATACCTGTTTTTATTGCTTGTCTATGGGGACTTTCACTGCCGTCAAACAGGCACCGTATTTTCAGGCAATTCTCCAAAATTTTGTGAACTGCCTGCTTTCTGAATAGCCGAATGGCCACGAAATGGCACCGTACGGGGAAATTCACTGTTCGGTGCCATTTCGGGGCCAGATCGGCTCTTTGTCAATAAACTTGTTTGTAATTTTATAAAGCATGATGTCAGAGTATATGCATTAGCTTGAGTATGCACAGAATAATTTTGTAGCATGTGTACATTTAATAATATGAAAAAGAGAGAGGCCACACCAGTTACTATTGCTGAAATAGCCTTTATTCCACATACTGCAGGTTCAGGGAATGAAGCGACGTTTCGGGTAATAAGCCTTAATCATGCATAACATTACTATTTCCCAGCATGCCTTAAATCTTACAATCCATTACAAACTCCTCCCACAGAGGTAGGTCCTATTCCAATTGCTGTTCGTGAGCCCTTTAACCCCTTCAGTATAGAGAAAAACTCTCATACATGACCTTTAATCGTTTTAAGCAAGAAAAAAAATATTTGTATAATAAAAAAGCAACTAACAATAAAAGAAGCCTCTAAGGACTTCACAATGAAGAGAGAACGAATGGATATCCATGGTATATTAGACAATCCGAAGGACCATTGAAAATGATCATTCACAACCTCATTTTAAATGAGTACATCCAAATTAAACTCTTTATTTAGCCCACGTGGCCAAAGAGTATCCAACCTAAAAATCCATTCTTTCTCCCTTCTTTCCTATAATAAAGACCTATCTCCCCCTCGTCTTAAGGCTGGAATCTGATCTATTACTTGGAATCGTAATTGAGAAACGGAATGATTCTCTTTACAAAAGTGTTCGGGAAATGGTAGATCAACTTTACCTGTCCTTATTGGAGAACCCAAGAGAAACCACCAAGGATCCCGAGATTAGCATAAAATGGACAGGTAGGGTAATAAAAAAACAAAAAAATTAATAAAACATGATAAAATTAACTCCAGAACGCTTTTTTGGTTTAGGGGAAACCACTCCACTGATACTGGCTATTTGGGGTGTCTTGGTGGTGGGTACAAGTTGTGTGGCGCTATACCATCCATTGTATATTTCTTG
Organism: Leptobrachium leishanense; assembly: GCA_009667805.1. Classification (NCBI taxonomy): domain Eukaryota; kingdom Metazoa; phylum Chordata; class Amphibia; order Anura; family Megophryidae; genus Leptobrachium; species Leptobrachium leishanense. The sequence goes on along the minus strand of CM019065.1, from coordinate 271,325,441 downwards.
AGTGTAAGTGCATAATCTATCAGCAATAGCTAGGGAACTCCACACAGTGGACTGTAGTGCCAATTAAACGCAAAACCAATTTACTGAATTGGTATTAATTCACTTTCAATCCAAAATCAAATTTCTCAAAAAATGTCTGATTGCGATTCAATATATCTCTTTGTAATGTTCTCTTCAAACAGTGTCCCCAGGACAGATATTGAGAAGTAGGAGTGTTATCATTCTTTGAATCTTCTTATAATATTTTAATATTTATTAGTTTGAAATACTTAAGTTTTGTTTTATGTGAAAAGATATCTGTAAAATATTTTTCTCAACTTTTAAGTCTGTTGATCTTAGTTGAGGCACAAATAAGACCTCAAACTCATCTGATAGGTCTAGGTCCTTATTATGGAGAGAACCTCTTGGCTTGTTTTAATTTTTATTTTATTTTGTGTATGTCTAAGAGTTTTTTTTCCTCATTGTTGATGTTTATTGAATGTTTTCATTTAATAGAACAGATTCCATTAAGATCTAGCCACCATAACTAATTTTGTAGGCAGAAACAACCTTTATTTCATAAATGTATGTCCCATTATGTTGTCTCCAGTCAGAATGGAAGCTTGCCAGGCATAAAATGGTATATAATACAAACCAGAATGGCTGCATGCAACCCGAACATGCATATTTAAGGGTGCTTCTGAGAAAACAGCACCAGCTTCCACCGCCGGCACTCCCAACTCCAATCTTGCCCTGGCCACGGAGTAACTGGTCCTGTTCCCATGAGCTTACAATCTAAGAAGGGTCTGGTTCTCATGAGCTTACAATCTAAGTGGTCCTGTTCCCATGAGCTTACAATCTAAGAGGGCCTGCTCCCATGAACCTACAATCTAAGAGGGGTCCTATTCCCATGAGCTTACAATCTAAGAGGGCCTGCTCCCATGAACCTACAATCTAAGAGGGGTCCTATTCCCATGAGCTTACACTCTAAGAGAGGCCTACTCCCATGAGCTTACAATCAAAGAGGGGCCGGTTCCCATGATCTTACAATCTAAGGGGTCCTGTTCCCATGAGCTTACAATCTAAAAGGGGTCCTGTTCCCATGAGCTGAGCTTACAATCAAAGAGGGGTCTGTTCCCATGAGCTTACAATCAAAGAGGGGCCTGTTCCCATGAGCTTACAATATAAGAGTGGCTCATTCCCATGAGTTTACAATCAAGGAGGGTCCTGTTCCCATTAGTTTACAATCTAAGGGGTCCTGTTCCCATGAGCTTACAATCTAAGAGGGGCCTGCTCCCGTGAGTTTACCATCAAAGAGGGGTCTGTTCCGATGAGCTTACAATTTAAGAGGGGCCGGTTCTAGTGAGCTTACAATCAAAGAGGGGAAAGGTGAGTCTGCTCCTGTGAGTTTACAATCTAAAAGGGAAAAGAGGGGCCTGTTTCCGTGAGTTTACAATCTAAGAGGGAAAAGAGGAGCCCGCTCCCGTGACCTTACAATCTAACAGGGAAAAGAGGAGCCTGCTGACGTGAGTTTACAATCGAAGAGGGAAAAGAGGGGTCCGCTCCCGTGAGCTTACAATCTAAGAGGGAAAAGAGGGGCCTGCTCCCGAGAGCTTACAATCTAAGAGGGAAAAGAGGAGCCCGGTCACGTGAGTTTACAATCTAAGAGGGAAGAGGAGCCCGCTCTAATATATAAATGCCTTTGTAATGCGCTGTCAGCTGCACGTGCACCATCACAGCTGCTCACTCGGCCCTCCCGTCGCGGACAGGATGGCGATGGACGCGTTACAAAAGTATTTATATGGAGATACTCTTGGATAGGACATTGAAAAGCAAATATGTGGACACGGATTCTGAGCTGGCAACAACAACAATAGAATGCCCTCTGGGCAGGCTTAACAACTAGTTTATGTATAAAGATTTTCGATGTTATTTCTATGATTTAAGGAAACCGTATTAACCATTTGAAGGCTTAAAAATTGCGGTTTAACTCCATTGTGTCTTTAGAAAGATAAACAACCCAATACACTAAATTGAACCCTGCAAATGAAAATGGAAATAAGATTCTGGCATACTGGTCTATTTTGCTTGTTCCCGCATGAGAATTAGCTGGAATTCCTGATGTCAGATCCTGTGTAGGGCAATCACCTTGCTGGTAACAAAGAGGTGCATAGGTTGGTATGTTTTCTTCCAGAGAGAAATTCCCATGTGATGTAAAGGAGTTAATTCTTTTTTTTAAATTGCAATTGGAATCGGAGAGCTGTAAATGAAGCATAAAACAATCAAAGATTAAGAGATACATTATTATTTTTTTGGAAAAGAAACATAAGAAACTATAAGATTTAATGAAACTAAGGACTATGTATAAGAACCAAAATCAGTATTCTAAAACGCAGAGAAAAATAGAGAAAGAGAGACAGACAGACAGAAAACATTCCCGAAATGCATTGTAGCTAATTTTACAATATATCACAATTCTTTTGAAATATTTCAAACTGTGTATAAGGGATTTGACTGAGGGCTCCCTGAGACTGATTACAGAAATAAATCTAAAGCCATGATTAAAACATTATTTTATTAAGTGCTTAAAAGAGACTTTTTATAGTAAAGGTTTGAAACATAAAATAGATATGAGAGTAAAATTAACAGAATACCACCAAAGAGAGAAAAAGCTACAATGTAGAAATAGGATGCCTCAGAATACACTGGAGCAAAGTCGTAGAATTCCTGGAGCAACTTCATATGTATTTAATCATCCCCACATTAATCATTCAGTGCCAAAGTAATAATTTATTCCTGCCTGTAACTTCC